>PVLA01008785.1:0-84666 GCA_004027455.1 Hydrochoerus hydrochaeris | reverse complement strand
AAAAAAAAAAAAAAAAAAAAAAGTAAAATTTCTAAAAACTTAAAGTATAATTATCTGAAAATTTAAAGACACACTAAAGCTATTAAAGAATATCCATATAGAAATTAAATGTGTAAATACTAAACTGTCTTACAAAGAGTCATAAATATTCACGCTGAGTACTTTCACTTTTTGCTTAGCTACATTTTCTCATTCCTTGTTATAATAGGAAATTCTGAACATCTACTGTTTATCCAGTGAAATGTGACACCCTAGCCTGAGCTTTTAGAGTCCCATTGTTCTTAAGGATTTCCTGCCCTCTGGCGGCATCTACCTTCATATTCTCAGTGTACCTTTCAATCCTGCAAAGAACAGATACATGGCTTCCACGTGTACAGTTTGAAATTATATCTCACTGTACAGTACCATCTACTTTTTCTGCTAATAAATATCCTTTCTCTGTACCCCTGTGTCACATTTTTCAGCCTGGGAAATGCTATGATAGATTTTGTTTTCCAGCGCATGTATTGAATTGCATTGAAACTGTGGAAATTGATCTGTATTGTTTTTCACTGGATACTGGTAAAAATTCTCATTTTGTTTGTGAACTTTGGCATTATTAACAATCCTATTACCTGAACATTCTGCCATTCTTTTTAGATAAAATTATAATTTGTTTCTGTGGTTGTGGTGAATATCTTATTTGAATCTTCAGTTTGTTGCCGTGGTTGATCTTTGTTATGGCTTGTATCTATACTCTCCCCCAGAGCCTCATGTGAGCAGAGCTGGGGTTTTTCGGAGGTGGCTGAATCCAGGGTGGGAACTGCTGGATAAGGGATGTGATGCTGGGATTGATTCTCAATGTGATGCCAGGATTAAAGGTGTGAGCGCTACTTTAAAGGTGTGTCCTTAGAGATAACATAAGAGACAGAAAGAGGGCTGCTGTGTTCATTGCTGGTCTTCCTCTGCCTCCTGCCTGCTCTGCGATGTCCCCGATTCTGGACTGAAATCTCTACAAACTGAGCCGAATAAACCTTTCCTCTTTTAACCTCAGATGTTGAGTGTTTTGTCTCAGCAAGGAGAAAAGGAATCAAGACAGTCTTCATCTTCGATGACATCTGTGAACTAGAACTGAAATCTTTATCTGTGGCCTTGAGAGTGACTGGAAGGCTGACTACCCTGTGAAGAATCAAGGACTCACCAAGTCCAAAGTCCCGTGACTGGTCAGGATGCAACTCTTCCAAAGGGCTTTTACACAGAGTTCACTGGGTTTTCCTGGATATTTTTCTGTGATATTTTCTCCTGGTAATCACTTTCATGTTTTCCTTGTTTTTCATACCTGGCTAGGTAAGAATCCTCAAAAGAATACACTTAAGATCATCTATTTCGTTACTGTACTGTTGTGTTCTCTCTGATAGTTCTTCACTGGTTGACATTTTTCTGGACAGTTTGCTTTATTAAAAGCAGAATCACTAAAAGTTGTTGACTCTGGAACAGTAAAAATGCTCCTAATGGATTGAACAGTGGAATGGTTTTCATCAGAGTTACTAACTCCGCTCATGTTACATTTTAACTATGCTAGGTGTCCCTGCTCCCCGGCCGACCAAATCATATGTTGGAAATAGTCCCATGGCAGCAGTGTGGGGAGGTGTAGTTCAGGCTGGCTTTGAACTCACTATTCTTATAACAGAAAAGTTAAAACTCGACAGTATGATGCCTTGTTAAGATGTGCTCAACCAGCTCACCACTTAATTAGATCATTAGACTCAGCCTTGACTGACCACGTCAGCTGCAACTTACAGATAGTCTGACCTGACTCAGTCTGACCGCGTCCATCTGGATTGCCTGTACTGTCTGGCATGTAAACATGTTCTGTTTCCAAGGACTGTCCAACTGAGGTAAACTAGTCAAGGATACACCTAACTCTACTGGCACCGCTCAGCGTCCGCTTTCCCAGAATTTCTCTGCCTCATAATAAACAATTCCCTTTAGTTAATTCTGCCTGACAATGGATGGCTTAATTCATGTTACCAGTTACATGGTAACCTGCTATTAGCTTTTGTACTTCCTGTTTACAAAATGCGTGTAAGTTTCCATTTCACACTCAGTTGGGGATGGTGGTTTGGACTTGGTCCCACCAGCCACTAGTGTAATAAATAGTCGCCTTCTTACTCCTCGGTGCAAAGGGTATTCCACTTGATTCGATATCAGATTGCCACACCCATATAACCCAGGCTGGCCTTGAACTCCTCCTTCTGCCTCCCAAATGCTGGGATTACAGGCTTGTGCCGCCATATCTGGCTCAGAGTAGGTAATTTATAATGAGCTGGAGTTGATGTCTTATTATTCGAGGCTGGGAAGCCCATTATCAAGCAAGGGCTTTCTTACCATGTCATCCGTGGCAGAAGGCAGAAGGGCAAGACAGCAAGAGACTGAACATGAGCCTCGTGTCCTCTTACAGCACATTAGTGCAGTCGTGGGGCAGGGGTACTCCTGGCCTCAACACCTCCCCACACTGCTGCCATGGGATCATTTCCAACATATGATTTGGTCAGCAGGGGTGCAGGGACACCTAGCATAGTTAAATGTAACATGAACAGGAAAATCCAGACCTTGTGAAATCCTTCAGAATGCACAGTTTTCAACAAATATAGTAGGAAAGAATTTTTTTAAAAAAGAGTTGGAGAGAATGACACAGCTGCTTGGTCCAGAGCTGAGAGGTTTGAGCTTCACCCATTGGGATATTAGTGGCTGCTTCTTGGGAAGATTTGGAGAGATGGGGTGTGTGTGTGTGTGTGTGTGCGCGCGCGTGTGTGACAGACCAAGGTGTTCTGGTCAAGCAGGAAAAAAGAAAGCAAAAGTACACACTATCAAAAACTAGGTAACAAGAAAGGAAGTTGGCCAGTTCAGTCCAGGAAATGCAGATTTCCTTACTGCAAGACCTGCTATATTAGAGTGCAGACTGTAGAAGAGGAGATAAAAGAAGACAGTCAGGCTTCATTATTGAAAAACAACCAGTACAACATATTTGGGGAGAAGATGGAACAGAAATTTCAAAATTTCTTAGGGATGTGAACCAGCCGTCTCAGTACTCTGTGCTTGTCTTTTTTTCTTTTTTTTGCTTTACATTTTTAATCCATTTAATTAATAGTCACAATAACCCCAGGAAGTGGGTATCATTATTGTCATTGTCACAATTCGTTTTGTGATACTATATGAAAGGAAACAGAGGCATGAGGTAATTAAGTTATTTGCCCGAGACCACACAATTAGTGAGTCCTGTAAACAGTACTTGAGATAGGTCAGTTTGCATCTGAAATCAGTGAGTGCCACTTGTCTCTCCACAGTAGTTTTTTTTTTTTTGTCTTCTTGGATGTAGTTGTTCATATTACAGAATCAAAGCATACAAAGTGGATGTTCAAACAGTGAGGCTGCAAACAACTCAGTTCTCTGATCTAACAAAAACTTAGCAACATAATTATCAATCCTACACCCTTAAATATACATGCAGTTATATCCTTTAGAGCACTTGCTTTTCCTCCTTTTGCTTTTTAAGTCCATTATCTGCTTAGTTATATCATGTTTCAGGTTGCTCAGTATCTTACTGATCTGTTTTGGTTTTGTTATTTACTTTTCTAAATTTTTTCTTATTTATTTTTTTTAATTTTATTTATGTATTTTATTTTGAAGGTAGTAAAATACAGCAGAAAAAGACAGGACATAGCCAACTGAGGCAGTGCAGTGAAACTGGCAAAGAATATTACAGCAGGCTACTGGGAGGGACAACAGCAATAGGCATAATAGTACATCTGGTTTTCTTCACAATAGTCGTTCCTTCAATCAGGCAGAGCAATATCGAAGGAAATACCAAAATTACAAGAACAGACTATAGAATAGAGCAATACCATTGAGAAAACAGAGCAAAACAGAGATAAAAATATTTGCCCTCAAAGAGATAGCAGAAGAAAATCCACCTTATTTGCTAATTCGCATATATCAAACTCCCAAGACATGCTCAGATCTGCGGCTCTCACTTGCTGGGGCGGGGGGGATGTGGGATGGATGGATGTGGATCCTTAGCCCGAGCCCTGGTAGGCTCACAGCCGCCCACCAGAGGGGTGAACTGGTTGCCCATTTTTTCAGCACCCCAAGGTCCAAATGGCGCGTCGCTGGTCTCAGGAAACGCTGATATGGTTCTCACCCTGGGACAGCCACGGCTTGCCAGGCCACAGCCACTTACCAGAACGGCACGCTGGCGGCTGCCCTCTTTCCCAGCGCCCCAAGGTCCAACATGGCATGTCGCTGGTCTCAGGAAACACTGATATGGCTTTTTTCTTTTAAAGAGAAAAACACCCGAAATTTCAAAACAAGATACTAAGAGGGTAACAATGGTTAATACATTGCATATTCTTATCTTTAAATTAGTTTCTCAGAGTACAAGATATTGGCATTTAATTGTCCAAACAATATTAGCATAAACCTTTCTTTTCAATGAACTAAGAGAAATTAGTACAACTATCTTAACTATCATATATATATGTATATATAAAATTATTTTGCTTTTCCCTTGCATCTTTTCTCCATTCCTCCATCCTGATTTCTCTTTCTTTTGAAGCTTCTTCCCATTTTACGATATCTATTGTGTGTATTTTATTTACTCTTTCAGATTCTCATACTAGGGTAACAATACTATGTTTACATATATGCACCTGGTTTATTTCACTTATGAGTATAGTCTGGAATTGTATCCATTTACCTATAAAAGTCTCCAGCTTATCCTTTTTATGGCTGAGTAGTACTCCATTGTATAAAAAGACCACCTTTTTTGTCCATTCCTTGGTTGATGGGCATTTGGGTTGTTTCCAAGATCTAGCTATTACAAACTGCACTGCTATAAACATGGGTGCACATACATCACTGTGGTAGGATGCTTTTAATTCTTCTGGGAAGACCCCAGCAAGGGAATAGCTGGGCCAAAAGGGACCTCCAATCCTAGTTTTTTGAGGAATTTCTACACTGATTGGTTGCATCAGTCTACACTCCCAACAACAATGGAGAAGAGCTCCTTTTTCCCCACAGTCCCTCCAGTATTTGTTATTGGTTGATTTCTTGATGATAGCCATTCTTTCTGCAGTAAGATGGACTCTCAGTGTTTTAATTTGCATTTCTCAAGTGACCAGTGAAGTTGAACATTTTTTCATTTTATTTGCTGTTTATATTTCTTCATCTGAGAAGCATGTATTTATCTCAGCTTCCTGGGGATTTTCTTATTTATTTCAGTTTTAGTATATGTGCTGCTGAAGCAAGCACTTTACTTATTTTAGTGCTGGGGATCAAACCCAATGACTTGCACAAGCTAATAAGGTGCTCCAGCCCTGAGCTACCTCTCCAGCTAATGGTGATATTCTGTTTCCCTTAGCTCTTCTCCAGTACTTAATTAGATTTACTCTCTAAGGGAAAGATCTCCCTCTCCCAACAGTACAGACACATGGACATTTATTCTACAGAGGATAGTCGATCTCTCTTACTATTTACTTTGTTGTTCCTACTATGCTATCTTGAACCACTGGGGGCTCCCTCAAATAGTTTTCTCTACCCTTTATACTAACCTACTCTTTTTTTTTTTTTGTACTTTCTTATTTTCTGTCACCACTAGATGTCCCATGCTCTTCTTGCTTTTTCCTGCCCAAACTATAATCAACCATTTTTCCAAGGATCCCTGCTAACATGGTATCCACATAGAATACTGAAACAGAAAAAGATATAAAGATGTAAAACTGATATAAAGATATCGGTTAAAAACTAGGAAGCCTGACAGACTATGGATTTTGGTTAGTAATATTTTCACTAATTATAACACCTGTACTATAATAATTAATGTAAGATGTTGGTTGGGAGAAGTGTGTAAATCAAAAATACATTATACAGCTTTTTGTAAATATAAAACTTTTCCTTAAAAATTAACTTTATTATTAGATCTATGGGCACCCTGATCTTTGACTTCCCAGCTGTTTCTTAAGCCAAAAAATTTTAATATTAACAAAAAATAAAAAAACAGGAAGCCAATCATAATGAAGCACACCAATAATCCTAGCACTGTGGGAGATGGATGTAGGAGGACCACACATTCAAGGCTGGTTTGAGCAACTCTAACTTAGTAACTTAGTAATTTAGTGAGACTGTCTTGAAAAATAAAAAACAAAAGGGACTGTGTATATAGCCCAGTGAAAAGGTCTTGGGTTCAATCTCTACTACTGAAAAAATAAATTATTTCATTCCTCAATTTATTAAAGTGTACAACACAGTGGATTTTAGTAGTCACAAAGTGGAGCACTACTACTACCCCTTATCAATTCAGAATATTTCCATCTCCCCTAGAGAAACTCTATACCTCCTAAATCCTCTCCTCTCATCTAGTTGTCATTTTTTAAAAATTTAATTTAATTTAATTTTTGAGACTGTCTTGTTATGCAGTTGAGGCTGGCTTTGAGCTCATTATGTAATTAATCCAGGCTGGCCCTGAACTTGAGGCAATCCTCCTGACTCAGCTTCCTGAGTGCTGGGATTACAGGTGTGAGTCACTGTGTCCAGCCAGTTGGAATTTTTAAGACTTTATTTTTTTTAATCATGGCTTTTTTTTATTAGTATTTGGTACCAGGGATTGAACATAGGGTCTTCCCATTGAACTACAGGGTCTTTCTAAGTCACTAAATTGTCCAGGCTGGGTTCAAATTTTTGATCTTAGGACTACATGGTGTGTGCAACCACACCTGGCCAAGACTTTAACTTCATGCCAAAATGTATCATTCATGAAGTAGTCTTGCCAGAGAACATGAAATCTGTACCTAACCAAGGAGGAAGCATGGATACCAAACATTTCCATCAGTGTAAAAAATTGGACATCGCAGCTAACTCTAACTCTTCAAGAAACAGGAAGATTAGATAGATATATTAAACAATACCATTAGGGTATTACAACCATTCAAAAACAGAATGTGGACATTGCTACAGAACAAATGACCCAGTTTCTTTAAGAAATAATTGGCATGGGGGAAATAAAAGGAGAGGGGGAAATTGTAGATTTTAAAAGACTAGAGACAAATGGGGCTGGGTTGGAAGTACAGCTGTTTACCTAGCATGTGGGAGGCTCTGGGTTCAACCCCCAGCATGAAAAAACAGAAAGCAATCAGGCCAAGAAGGGAGACAGTTGAGTCAAACGTGCTAAGGACTTTCACAACTGATCTTATAATAAGTACAAAAAAGACTCTTTCTTTCTTTATTTGTTTCTAAAGACAAGCCAGTTAGGTGGCACACTGAGGTATAAGTATGAATTTCAACAAAATCTTTAGGATGCTACAGTTTTGGAATGAGCACTTGAATTAGACCCTGACAAAGTCAACCAAACCAAAAAAAGACTTTATTTTTTTAATCATGGCTTTTTTTTATTAGTATTTGGTACCAGGGATTGAACATAGGGTCTTCCCATTGAACTACAGGGTCTTTCTAAGTCACTAAATTGTCCAGGCTGGGTTCAAATTTTTGATCCTAGGACTACATGGTGTGTGCAACCACACCTGGCCAAGACTTTAACTTCATGCCAAAATGTATCATTCATGAAGTAGTCTTGCCAGAGAACATGAAATCTGTACCTAAAATGGAGTCACTCATGCTAAGTGACACACAAATTGAAACTTAAAGGAGGCCGATATATTCCCAAACATACCATTCTTCCCTGAAAAGAGATTTTAAATCTACCTGAGTCAGCAGGAGAAGAAAGTCTATATTTACAGCCACCCTGATCTTTGATCTAAAGACTAGATCTAAAGCACCCTAAGCTTTAATCCTTACCAAAAAAGTAAACTGAGTTAACCAATCAGGTTTATTTCTATTGTTCTGTCATTCTTCCCACCTTATAAAATCTACTTTTCTGCCACTGTCCAGTGGGCAGTTTCCTATGTTTTAGGATTAAAGGCAGCCCTAAGTCATGAGTTGTGAATAAAAGCCAATTAGATCCATAGAGAAACTTGTAGTTACACACCACATACACACATTGAACTCAAGGCCTTCACACTGAGCTACCTTCCCCAAAGGAGCTATGTTCTCAAAACTTTAAATTTTGAGACAATGACTTGCTAAATTGCCGAGGTGGGGGCCAGGAGTGGTACAAGCTAACCACCAAGGTATTGTCCCAGAGCTGGTCATCCTGGTGCCAAGTCTACAATGGGTGGCATGGTTTGCTGGAGGTCTTTCTACAAGCTGGCTTGCCATAATTCCATTCACTTCCCAATTTCAGCATTATTTTGAGGTAAATCTCAGATTCCTTGTCATATCTTCTGTAAATAGTCTGGAACGTGTCCCTACAAGATAAGGACTCGTTAAAGAAAAAACACATAATCATAGTCCTTTCATAACACTTGAAATTTAATAATTATTTTTAAATCTTTCCAAATATTTGATATTCAACTTTTCAATTGTCTCATGAATACCACAATGCATTGAGATTGACATAATTCAAAACACCTTTTATGTTGCTTTTAATCTGTTTCCCTCTTCTCCCTTATAAAGTATTTATGAAGAAATGGGCTCGTTTGACCCATAGTTTCCTGTAGTCTGGACTTTGCATACTAGATCCTTGTGTACTAATTTATCGTGTCCTGTATATGGTATAATAAAATGATAATCATTGAAAAAAAATAAATTGCCCAGGTGGAACTGGAACTTGCAATCCTCTTACCTCAGTCTCCCAGAATGCTGGGGTTACAGAAGTGTTCTGGGATTATAGAAGTGTACCACCACACCAGCTTGTAATTTTGGTTTTTGACAAACTCATGCAAATGTGGTTGCGGTGAAGAACTCGACTAGGATAAGAAAGAAGTTTGCATTTATAACTCAAAGGAAGAAAACCAAAGCTGCATGTAGTTTTATCTCAGCAAACCAGCCAGGGGCCTCTCACAGCTCACCTAGGAGTAGCTTCAAGCCTGGCACCTACCCAGCTCCTGGCTGTGCCCCAGAGGAAGAGGGGTGAATCTTCACCTTCCTGGTGGAATGGTGCTCCTTCTCAGCTCTCCTCTTCCAGGAAGTCTTCCTAGCATGTTCCACTGCCCACCCCCACTCCCTCCTGGGAGGGCCTCTGGGTGCTGTCTTCCTCTTGGCTCTCTGATGGCAGCTCTGTGACACTGACCTGAGACTTCTAAGGAGAAGGAAACCCCGCCAGCCAAGAGGAGAGTCAAGAGCTGGTGCTAACACAGAGGTTGGGCTATGCCAAGCCCAGAGCTTGGCTGGAGCTGGGTGGACTGGACCCAAAAGGGAAGCTTGGCCTGGAGGTTAACAGGGCCGATAGAAGAAAGTGGGGCAGATGGAGTGGTCTACAGGAGCCAGCAGGACTTTTAAGCCCTCCACGAGGCTTTTGTGTTTGAAGGGTTACTGGAAGCCAAGACAGACTGTGAAAGCAGGGAGTGGCTACCGTCACTGTTTCCCAGTGTGTCCGGCGAGCCTCCCCCTCTCCTTTAGAAATGTCATCCAGGCAGCCACAGACTCCTCTGACTTGGCAAGGTCAGCAGGGGCCACCTTAAATCCCCACCACCTTAAGCAGACTACACCCCTGAGTGCAGCCAATGGGCGGATAAACAGCCAGGCACCACCCACCGCCCGCCCCGGCACCCCAGCCTTCTGGAACTCACACTCCAGTCGCAGTCCAGCGATGGCCGTGCTGCTGCGGTCTGTAACCTGGCGGCTGTTCCCCTGGAGGGGCTGGTACTCCAGGGCACCACAGGTCGGGGGCTGAGAGGGAGGGGGTCTGGTTCCCTTTTCCCGGTGCTCTGCCTTACCGTGGTGCAACCTGTTAAGCCTCCACGTCTCTCCTGCCACTAGCGCAGGCTGTGAACCCAGCTCTCTCTTGGGGTGACTCTGGCAACGTTTTTCCCCTATAGCGTGAACTCAGCAAGGGCTTTGTGGAGGCTCTGGAGGCAGTGGTGGGGGTGCCCCACGTGTCCACTGCTGCTGCGGTCCGACAGCACCATGGGCATGATGAGTCGATGTACAGGTATCAGAAACCCCCGACTGGAATAGAGGGTCTGGGTCGTCCTCGTGCCCACCTGTTTGGGGGTACTATGGCATTCTGCAAACAAGGGGATGTTCTCTGTCCCTCTCCTAGTTGTGGCCTCAGGCCCTGCAACACCTCCTGACTCCTTGACTGCTTGCCACAGCCTTGTAAAGTGCCAAAGTCTGCTTCCAGGTGCCATCCTCCCGATGCTGTGGTGTGGCCCCAGAATGTGGACCAGGTCAGCCGACTGGCAGCCCTGTGCTACCGCGAAGGCGTGGCCATCATCCCATTTGGCACTGGCACCGGCCTGGAGGGGGGAGTGTGCGCCCTGCAGGTAGAGTGGGTGCTTCTGGGCCTGTCTTAGCACACTTGTCACATTCACAGCCATCTCCATCTGCCATGCTGGTCTCTGCTCTGGCTGCTTTGGGGCTCTGCAAAGGCCTGGTGTCTTGCGGGCTGTGACTGGCCCTGAGACTAGGTCAGCCAGCCTTCTCACCATCCCTGCCACCAGGGCGGTGTGTGCATTAACCTGACCCATATGGACCGGATCAGGGAGCTGCATCCAGAAGACTTCTCTGTGGTGGTGGAGCCCGGTGTCACCCGTAAAGCTCTCAACGCCCACCTGCGTGACTGTGGCCTCTGGTTTCCCGTGGGTAGGCCTGGGGCTTTCGTGCCTTCCCTCGGAGGCCTGAGGGCTTGCTGAGGACTGGGCTATTTATGAGGCTTCAGAGAACCCTGCTTTTGCCTGCCTGAGTTTTGCCCTTTCCTGCTCTCTGCCCTCCAGACCCAGGTGCGGATGCTTCTCTCTGTGGCATGGCGGCCACCAGTGCCTCAGGCACAAATGCTGTGCGCTATGGCACCATGCGCGACAACGTGATCAACCTGGAGGTGGTGCTGCCTGATGGACGGCTGCTTCACACTGCGGGCCAGGGGCGTCATTTTAAGTGAGCTCCCTCTGCCCTTAGCCTGGGGTCCCAGTGTGCACTGAGACTGATGGGTCTCCCTCCTCCCGCCACTCTCGTGGATGGATGGGTGAGGTCTGGAGCCCCACAAATGGCCAGTGGATGGTGCTGGGGTTCCCTATCCCAGCAAAAGGTGGATCTGGGTTGTAGAGTAAGTCAGAGAAGCGGGAGGCTAGCTGAAACCTGGCTGCCGAGGGGATGATGCACTGGGTTCCAGCTCCTGACTGCTGGACAGAAATTTCTCAATGCACAGCCAGTCACCTACCTTATGTCTCTGGGGCCCAGGAAGACTGCAGCTGGCTACAACCTCACAGGGCTCTTTGTGGGCTCTGAGGGGACACTGGGTCTCATCACATCTGCCACCCTGCGCCTGCACCCTGCTCCTGAAGCCATAGTAGCTGCCACCTGCGCGTTCCCCAGTGTCCAGGCTGCAGTGGACAGCACTGTACAGATGCTCCAGACTGCAGTTCCCGTGGCCCGCATTGGTGAGCTGGGGACTGGGTTACCAGACCAGGGTCCTCAGAAGGGCAGGCCTCACATGGCCATCCCTCTCTTTGGTCCCAGAGTTCCTTGATGATGTCACGATAGACGCCTGCAACAGGTACAGCAAACTGAACTGTTCTGTGGCACCCACGCTCTTCCTTGAGTTCCATGGCTCGGAGCAGGCTCTGGCAGAGCAGCTACAGCGGGCAGGTGTGCTGGGGAGAGTTGTGCTGGGGGACCGTGGGACCAGGGCGTCTCCAGTGTGGGGCCTAGGTCATCCTTTCTCCCTGACTGCAGAGGTGATCGCCCAGGACAATGGAGCCTTCCACTTCTTCTGCGCCAAGGAAGCAGAGGAGCGCAGCCGGCTTTGGACCGCACGGCACAATGCTTGGTACGCACTCCTGGCCCTGGCTCCGGGCTGCAAGGTAAGCTGGGACTGGGGTGGAAGAGGGACCCACAGCTTAGCCCATGATCCTTTTCCTCATCCCCTTCCCTGCTGTACACACAGCAGGCTGAGGCTTACAGGAGATGGAAGTTGGGGAGTAGGGGCACACACCTGGCTGAGCAGCACCACAACCCGTGATAACACTGCACCACCCAGCCATTTCTCTGATGCTGCCTAGAAGGAAAGGACCATTGTCTGCCAATCCCTGGAGTCCTTCCTGTCAGCCAGGCACTGCAGCAGTGCTGGGCTCTCGGGAGTTGTAAACACAAGAGGGAGGGCTTCCTGGAGGAAGAGACATGGAGAGGAAGGGGTCAGTCCAACCCAGAAGGGAGGCTGAGTCCCAGGCAGCTCCTGCAGAGGCTCAGCAGTGTGGGGTGTGGGGGCCCTGCACAGAGCTGAGGGGGGGGAAACCAAGGAGTAGTGAGGGCCCCAGGCTGGCGAGGCGTGGCACACACACTCAGGCTAGTTGTTAGATAAAAGCAAGCTCTTTCCTTCTGTGAGGCCAAAGCTGATTGCAGATTCACCGATTGGTCCTTCGCCTTGACCACAGCGACCCCCGAACCTCCGGCAGGCAGGGCTAAGGGGAGAGCCTAACAGCTTGCCTCTGACCCAGGGTTATGCCACTGACGTGTGTGTGCCCATCTCGCGGCTGCCGGAAATCCTGGTGCACGCCAAGGAGAAGCTGAAGGCCTCAGGACTCATAGGTTCTGCCTGCCTGCTGCTGGAGTGAGGTGGGGGGCGCTGGGGCTGACTAGTGCCTAGGCCAAGGGCAGGTTAGGCCAGAAGTGACTGCTCTGTCCCCTGGGCCCCCAGGAGCCGTTGCTGGACATGTGGGTGATGGCAACTTCCACTGCCTCCTACTGGTGAACCCAGATAACGCTGAGGAGCTCCAGAGAGTCAAGACCTTTGCAAATGAGCTGAGCAGGTGGGAGCCCAGTGGAGTAGAGGTGGGCAGAAGGGATGGGAGAAGAACCTGCTAAGGGTCCCTCTCATGGCATCTCAGGATGGCACTTGCACTTCATGGGACATGCACCGGGGAGCATGGCATTGGAATGGGCAAGCAGCAGCTGCTTCAAGAGGAAATAGGCTCTGTGGGCTTGGAGACCATGCAGCAGCTCAAGGCCATGCTGGACCCCCGAGGCCTCATGAACCCAGGCAAGGTGCTGTGAGGAGCTCCAAGGATCTGGCCTGTAGGTGCCCAGATGACACAGCCTCTTCTGGAAACACTGGCCCCACAAGGATGAGTGGTGGCTGATGCCATCTCTGCCAGCCCTCTGTAGCTGAGGCTTAAGGACAGAAGGCAGAGAAGCTGGGCCCCTTTCTGCCCTCTTTCCTGCCCTCAGGAATTGTTCATCCAGTAAAGGAAGCTCCTTTCTCTGTTCTGTGTGTCTGTGTGTGCTGGTGTCACCTCATGACTGAGATCACCTGCCTTCCCTGAGACCGTCCCACTGCTGAGGCCCAGGACCCTTTACCTAGAATCAGGAAGGGCCCTCTCACTTCAGGGTGCTAGTGTTCTCATTAGGGTGCTCCAAACGAATCTGAAATCCATTTATAGCCATCTGGAGATCCACAGGCATCTCTTCCCAGAGCTGCCTACTTCTCCCATCCAGATCCCCTGTCCTAGGCCAGTGACCCAATCATTTTGGGTCTGTCCTGTGACTTAGGGTGACCTGGGAAGGGGGATGGTGCTCAGGGTTTGGAAGGAAGCTAAGTCCCTGTCCCAATTACTGTGCTTTTAGGAACCTCAGGCAGAGGTCAGCCCATGGTAAAGGTCACTTACTGCCTCCACCAGGCCTGAACTGGGCCTTAGAATGCCCTGAACACATTCTTTAGGCAGCTGCTACCAACTGTGAGAAATGGAAGGTTCTCCTCCTTGTCTCACATCTTCCCATGGCTCTAGGTATTGTGCCAGCAGCTTTGGCTCTCAAAGGCCTGGCCAGCCCAGCCCACAGCCTGACATGCCGTGGGATCCCAGGCCAGCGCCTTTACCTGGGGTACGCAGAAGTTAAACCCTCTAGGACCACGAGAGGGCGCCTGACACCAGAAAGCTCAGACTACAGCGTCTGCTCTGGGGAGTTGTGTCCCAAGGACTCCTGTCAGGGGCCTGTAGTTCTGAGCTCTGAGCCACCCACCTCCAGGGTTATAGAGGGGCTTGGTGGCCAGTCCAGTCCCTACTCCCTGCAGACCCCAGGAGAATGCAGTGCTATTTCCCCCACCCGTGTTCTTAGTAAAGGAGATGGGTGGAGGATGCAAAGCAGCCAGTGCAGAAGTCAGCAGCACCTGCCTGCTCACCCCATGCCCTGCCCAAAGCCCTGCTGGACCCTTAACACCCCTCTCATAAAGCCCTGGTCAGAGGTGCCACCCTGGGACTTTCTTAGTCCAACCTTGGTTCTTGGGACTGCTCTGCTCACACTGGACTCTAGCAGATGGTGATGGATGTGGGCTTGAGGACACTTCGGTGACATTCCTGTGTGCAGCTGCCCTGATAGGGAGCCAAGGTTATGCAAAGGTTGGTTTGGTGGCAACTCCCATCAGCCCTCTCCTCACAGCACCCCCAGCATGTTCACCACGGAAATAGCACTCCAGCCCCGTCCCTTTAGACCCCCGGCTCCCACCCCTGCCTGGGTGCATTCTGCAGGACTTTAATGTGAACTCCAGTGCTTAGCAGCTAGTGGGAACTCGCAAATGGCCATTTACCCATGATTCATTTTTATTAAGAAAAATTCCAAACATACAGAAAAGTTCGAAACAAGTACACTACCACTCACTGAAATACCAGCCATTAAAGATTCCATGATGGACATTTGTATTACCTGCTTTGTGTATCTAGGGAAGAGTCATTTAGAATTAGATTACACATTTCTTGAAAGCATTCACCTATATAACTCAGCATCTATCTTCTAAGATTAAGGACATTCTCCTATAAATCTCAACGCTTTTTAAATGGCTGTATGAAGAGCAATTTCCTTCATGCTTTTTCCCTCCCACAAAGGCAGAGCAGGGGCCTTTCCAGAACCCTCCAGAATGTAGGATTCTGGAGAGCTGTCTAGATGGAGATCACTAAACACCGCCTCCACCCACATGCCAGGTGCTTGACAACCTGGTCAGAGCCCAGAGGATGCAGCAGCCAGCAGAGGGCTGCAGTGTACCAGGTGGAGCAAAGTCACCCAGGATGGAGATGAGCACAAGCCAGTAATAGCACCCAGATTAGGCCCCAGACTTGCTTCACCCAGGGCACAACCACTTGGCTGATGGTGGCACCACTAAAAGCAGCTGGGCTTGGGTTGCCAAGGTGGGCACACAAAGCCTCCATCTCCACATCCAGGGGTCAGGCAAGGAAATCTTCCAAGCTGGGCCCTGCCCCACCAGTTTTGCTGGCGGAATTAAATATAGAACAGGGAGACACAGTTGCCAGGCAGAAGCAGAAGGTGCTTTGAATAGAACAGTGCCCTTTGCGGTGACAAAGCTACAAGGAAGCCTGCTGCGCATGTGCCAGGCCTCCAGAGCAGATCCCAACCCTTACAGTGACCTCTGAGCTGTATGATTTTTGCCCCCACTTCACATGTGAACAATCGACATTCAGAGGAATGAAGTCACTTCTTATTCTGCCAAATACAGTTCAAATGCAGACAGAGCCCGTTCTCACGGCAGCACTCTAGGGTGCCAGGTCTCCACCATAGGTAGGGTGTCGTGAAGCCCAGGCTCTGAACCACGGCTCTTCAGCTCTGAGCATGAGTATGGCTACTGGCCTGCAGGGAATGCCCCTGCACAAAGTAGGCAGCTTTTGAGGAAGGTGACTGCGAAGCCAGAGGCCCTGGTGAGCCTGGGCCCTTAGGGAACAGCAAACCACAGGCCTGGGAGGGGTCAGGGCAGAAGTATGATGTCTTTGTCCCCCTCTCAAGCTCCCCTTGACTGGCTCAGCAAGCAGGAGGCCCCAGAGGGCAGCTCCCTGGCTTGGAGGCTGGCAGAGCCAGTGCCGCTGCCCCTTGCCCTGCGCTTCCTGCAGTTTGCCAACTTTTGTGAATCTGAGTAGGTGGTTAAGGGTTCTGAGTTGGCTCAGTTTCAAGCCAGGCTCCTTCTTGGGTCTCAATGAAGTAAGCCCATGAGTCAGCACTGCGACATGGATGGAGCAACAGGAAGCAGGACGCGGGATGGGGGGCAGAGGCTAGGGGGGCGCTGGTACCAGAAGCCACCTCCGCATGGCCTCCAGTGGCTGCAAGAGCTTTGTCCCCACACACCTTTCCAGAAGAACTCCATCCCAGCCACTGATGGCAATCAGTTCCCTGGCACTTGAGAGGGTTAGTGATGTGGGAACCACCCTTCCCTGCTGGCCGGGAATAGCAGACAGAACCTACAGGAATGCCAAGATAGAGGAGGGATGCAAGATGGGTTTTTGTCCCTAATTTTTCATTTCCCATCCCCAATTCTTCATCCTCTAACAATACTTCATCAAAATAAAACCACACAGTGTATCTTTTATTAGACATTATTTTAATACCATATCAAAACACCTTGACTGATGAAGAAAGCTTTTCTCCCAAGCTTTGAACATTTTTTTAAACATTTTATGAGGTTTTTTTTTTTTTTGTCTTTTAATATATAAATACAGAACCTATCTTGCATGGGCCAATGCCACGTGTGAACATCAATGGCTAAAATGTTCTCAAACGGAGTGCCTGAAAACAGGGAATAGTACATGTTTCTCTAGTAAGTCTTTTATTAAGTTTTCTGAGGGAAAAAAAGAATCCACAGGGGCCTAAGAAAAATGTTCAGGCATTTTTGCAGGACACTTGTGATTGTTAAATCCTCTGACCTGACCAGAACCAGAAGGAAAAATGGGGGAGACATGAGACTGGAAGTGGGAGAAACTCTTTGATGGGCATCTGTTTGTTTTGGCAATGAAATCAAGTTATCGATCAGGGTTTCAAAGGGAAAAGTGCAAAACCAAGCCAGAAAAAAATGGGCAAAAAAGTAGAAAACAAAACAGTAATAATAGGGACCCAGGGATTAAGCTCAGTGGCATAAGCGCCTGCCTGGCAAGCACAAGGTCATCAGTTCAATCCCCGGTACAAAAAAAAAAACAAATAAACAAAACAAAAAACAATACTAATAACAAGAACAACAACAACAAAACCCAAGTAGGGAGATTGGTGATGCAGAGAGCTGACTGGGGCGTGGGCAAAAGGTGAGACTGTGATGCCCACCTGCCTGCCGTCAGCACTGGCAGCGAGCCCGTGGCTATGTCCGGTTGTCACCGAGTGTGGCTTACAGCTGGGCAGCAAACAGCAATCTGTAAACATCACGAGGGAAAACACCAGTCGACACTAGACTTTTTTTTATATAATTTTTTTTTGTAAACACTTTAAAGACAGACCCACAATGCCTTTCAAAGGTGAAAAAGAAAATGCCCTTTCCCTCCTGGGCTGAGGGGGGAGGGGAAGGATAAGCAGTCGATTCACTCTTCTCTCGTCCAATTTGGTGTCCTCGGGGAGGAGGGAGAACCGCTGTCGAAGTCAGTGCAGAAGGAGCGCCCTGTTCCCACTGGTGTCCCAAGCTCAGCTCTGCCCCAGTGTCCGATGAGCCTCTCTCAGAACAGGGGCCGTGTGTCCCTATGTGGATCAGAACAAGTCAGTTGCGAGCTGTGTGCCCGAGGGCCATCTGCGGCATCCCATGGTGGCAGTGTGTTCCGCCCAGGGCATGCTGGTTGGGGCACCTGGTGCTCGGTGCCCCCAGAGTCAAACATCTCACCAGGCACCAGGACCCCACTGGGCTGGGTGCCACTCCCTCTGCCTCAGTCTCGCCCTGCTGCTTCTTCTCCCCTTCTCATAGGTTTTTGAGGTGAAAATAAAAACAGCAAATGTCCCTGATTTGTCTGACATCATCAGCTGTTCTGGGCATTTATATAAGTAAAATAAACCTAACAAAAGAAAACAAAACAGAGGGGACAGACAGAAGAAAGAAGAGAGACTCCAAAACTCTTGGATGTGAGTGAGAAGTGGAGTTGGGCTTTTTGGTTTTTCTGGGGCTTTGGATTTTGTTTGCCAGGAGAAAGAAAACACCAGCACAGACTCAGCAGGGACTGGTGGGGTGGGGGACAGGAGAGGGCAGTCAGCAGCCAAGCAAAGTGCCCTTGGGCAGAACGGAGAGTCAGAGGCTATTGTGACCCTGGGGACGAGTGTGCACACATGCAGGAGTGAGCTGAGGGACTGAGACTGGCCAGGGCCTCAGATTCATTTGGAAGGGGGAGTGAGAGGTGGCTAGCAGGAAGGACCCGTAGCAAATGACTGCTGATAAGCACTGTGCAGTGGACAATCGGTGGTGCCATGGGCTCTCACTGAGAATCTGTCCATAGAGTGAAGGAGTCACTCTTCCTGTCACCAGAGAAGACCCTGAGAAGCGAGCAAGGCTGAGGCAGGACTGCAAACCCAAAGCCCCATGCCCCTCCTGCAGTGCTCATTCCCAGGATCTTTCTGAACTTTCCTCAGAAGCTTCACCCTGGAGGATGTCTGGAATATACTGATGTTTTCCCACCAATTCCATCTCTTCCTAGTGTGCTTTTCATGGTCCTGTGCTTGTCTGTGTGCACCTCACATCCTTCCCCAGAAAGCCTCTGCACCCCAGGAGTCTACACACTGATACGCTGCTGCCTTTCCCTTCACCCTTGCTTTCTCCTGGAAGGCTGTGTCAGGGAAGCCTAGCTCCTCACCACCAGGCCCACAGAGACCAGTGCCAGGAGCCTGAGCCCAGCACACCCCCTAGCATGGGCTCACCTTTGAGAGGATTCAGCAAGCAAGCCCGGCAGGGTCAGTCCGCAGGGTGTTCTGGACAAGATCTGTTCACTTCAAACCACGAGTCTATGCAGCTGAGGTGGGGAGCAGCAAGGGGATAACATGTTAATCTCTCCTGAAAATGATTTTCCTGCAGAAAAATGATCTGCCCCTCTTTCTAAAGCAGGAAGAAGGCAGAGCATAAAGACAGTCCTGCCGTAGGAGGAGTAAGCAGGGGTAGCTACAGGTTCAGGCAGATCTAGTATTGCGGGAAGGGCACAGTGGCCTGAGAGGGATCCAGGCCTGCTGCAGGGAGCCCAGGAGGGTAACAACAATGACTGGGGTGAAGGTACAGGTGAAAGGAGTGTGTCAACTAGCCATTCAATAATTGCTAAGGCCTGAGGAGCAGGGAGTGGGGACAAAGACAGGGCAAGCTGGCCAGGGACCCAGCTCTGGAATCCTGAGAGTGGCCCTCCTAGGTCAAGAGAGCAGCTGCGTCACCACCTCCCCAGTAAGTGCCTTCTCAGGAGAACCCCAAGTCTCCCTGTGAGGGTAGGAAGGGCTAAAGGACCTTGGGCTGTGTGACACTGCTAGGAAAGCAAGCCAGGAAGGGGGCTTTTAGTGAATCCTGTGTCTCCAGTCTTCACACTGCACTGTCTGCTTCAAAAAGGAACAAAGGTGCTCCTGGGTTTAGCTTAGTTGGCTAAGGCCCCACTCTGTAAACGTGAGGTTGTGAGTTCCATTCCAGAGGCAGAAAACAAAAAACAAAAAGGAACAAAGGAAGAACAGCAACGGCCCAAGACAGCTTCCTGATATGTAAACTCACATGTGGGCATTTTTAAGGACAGGAACAGACAGATAAATTGAATAAGCTTCCCCCTGGAAGGGTTTTGCTTTCTGGTTCCAGTTAGTGCCCCCTTGGGACACTGCAGGGCTGTGTGCTTGGACCCAGTCCAAGGACCACAGTTCTCCCCAAAGTCAACCGTGGGCCCCTGCACCAGCCACATCCATATACCACCCTGTAGACCAGCAGCCTTGGGTCAGGCCTGCTTGGTGCCAAGCAGCAGCTCTGGGCTTGAAAAAGCAGACAACAGGTAGAAGCCACAGGAGCACAGGGTGCTCTTCTATCTTGGGCAAAGAAGGGTCTTCTTTCCACTTGCAAAAAGAACATGGTTCCCGCTGGAGCTGAGGGTGACCTTCAGACTGCTCATTACAGCTACTCTCAGTGTCTACAGGTAGTAGCCTTTCTACCACCTGGCCCTCTGGGGAGGAGGGCACACACAGGCCAGCAAGGACACCCTCCCTACTAAGAGACTGGAGGGGCCAATGTAGGAAGAATAGGCTCAGGGAGATGGGAGGAGTCAAGCTTCAGGTGGAATCCCTAGCACCTTGACCAGGTGGGGCTCCAGTCTCCCACCCACTCCCACTCTCCAAGCTATCAAAGCATACACTTCACTTCTGCCCTACATTTGGGGTTCCTGAACCTTGCTAATAGCAGTATGGACCCTGGAGTGAGGCCATCCCACAATCAAACGGCACAGAATGGCTAGTGACAGGGGTCTACTGTGCCCCTCAGCACGTGGACATGGGTAAGCTGCTTCTGCATGACTCTCATACCTTTTGTGATAGATGCACAGGCAGGGCAGTCTGGCTATCGTGTCCCCCTGAAGCAGCTCCTCCAGGCAGATCACACACTCACCCGCATCTTTAGTCAGCACATCATCTGTAGGACAGGCATGGAGAGAAAGAGGGTTAGTCACCGGTGGGTGGCGTGGAGCAAACACAGGTCTAGGAACTGGCTGGATGACCAAACTGCCAGAGTCCGTGTGTTCAGAGCCCAGGAGGAACCCCAACCTTAAGAAAGACACTCACTGTGGAGATAACACATGTGCATCACATATTACACACCTAAGGACAAAAGGCAATTAATCCCAAGGGATTAATTGAAGGCCCTGGGGGTGGAGGATGAGAAAGCTCTGGAGAGGGACAGAAGCAACGAAGGCAGTGAAGGCAAGCTGCTCTCCCTTACGATACTTTCCCCCAAATACACGCATACTCCAGGCATGTTGACTTGTGGTTTGGAAAAACATGGCACTGCACAGGGTGCTTGAGGCAAGAATAAGTGGAAGAAAGAGCTACAAAAGCAGTTACTTGGATATGGGTGTTCACAGCAGCACAATCCATTGTAGCCAAAGGTGGAAAATGGCCTGAACATTCACCAACCGCTAAACAGATAAACTGAACAAGGTATATCCGTGCACTGGAATATCACTCCACCAAGAAAAGGAAAAACTGATACACACAACAGTGTGGATAAAACTCTTAATTTTATGCTAGGTGAGAGAAGTCAGGCATAAAGGCCACTCCTTTATGGTATCATTTATATACAATATTCAGAATAGGCAAATCCACAGAGGCAAAAGGCAGATTTCGGTTGGAAGCAGGGGAAAATGGAGAATGATTGCTGATGGATAAGGAATTTCCTTCCCTTTTAAAACACTTTTTTCTATAGCAATAACACCTACTATCAGATTTGCCCTCTTACCAATTTTTTAAATGCAGTGTTGTACAACTGATCTCCAGAACTTCTTCACCTTGAGTAAGTGAAACTTTATCCAACCCCATTTCTCCTTTCTCCATTTGTAGCAAATGCCAGTCTTCTCTGGTTCCTTGAGTCTGACTACGTTAGTTTCTCATATAAGTGGGATCACACTATACTGTTTCTTTTCAGGGTGATGAAATGTTTGGAACCAGACCGAGAGGGTAGCTGTACAACAGTGAATGCCCAAAATGCCACTAAGTTATACATTTTAAATGGCTAAGCTTGTGTGAATTTCAACACGATTTCAAAATAGAAGAAGAGCATTCTACTTGTCCTCCCCAAAAGAATGAATGGAAAGCAGCTCCTGCACTTGCCCAGGCAGTACAGCCCCAGCTGGGAAAGCCCTAGCTCAACAGGGTAAACACTGCTTTTGGCTCAGCAGCGCTGTCTTACACTGCGTGAATTACCAACTCAAGAGTGACCAAGCCTGAGTCCCAGGACTCCAGGAACTCACAGTCTAGCTGGGGAGGCTCAACAAAAAACTAAAATGCATTGCATGGTAATTCTTTTAGAACAAAGGTGAAGGTATATGCCTACTTGGGACAGAGACTGTCTAGGGAAGACTTTGGAGAGGCCACGATGAGTTGGGCAGAGAGGCAGAGGCTGTCGGCAGGGCGGGTTCCAGGCAAAAGGAACAGTAGAACTGCTAAGGCAGATGCAGAGACACATGAAGCCCTAAGGGCCACTGAGGCTGGTTTCTGAAGATGGACTCACACTCCACTGTGCAGCTGGGTCTTGTCTGCCTAGCAGGCATGGAGGGATGGAGGTACACCCAGACCACATCTCCAGAAGTTATCAGAGAATGGAACAGATGGGGAGCTCACTCTGGAGGCTGACTGTGCAGTGCATCAGTGTGGGCTTGTCACTGGGAAGGAATCCACAGGGATAGGCCTGAGCAGGAAGTGACGAGTTCAGAGTCAGGTGGGAGATTTTGAGACCACCAGGAATCTGCTGAAGTCTCCACTTGGGGTTTAGAACAGAGCTATGGGCCACAGGTATAGACATGGGATAAAGAGATGGTCCAGGGAGGAAGTTCAGACTGCAGTCCAAGATGGCAGCAGACAGACCCAGGTTAATGCTCACATGTGAAGGGCAGGTGAGAACGGCAACTTGAAGAGGTAACCCAGAAGTTCCCCAAGCCACAGGAGAGACATCAGGTGAGTGAATGGTGGTCACAGAGAAAGGTCTTGTAGCAGGATCACTCCCCACAATCACTCCCCACAAAAACCTATGTTCCACACCTTTGCCTGTGGTATACTCTGAGTGTCCTTGTGCAAGTTTTCCTTGGCCTCATGATCTTATGAACAATGCACATGGTGTCATTCCCACTTTGCAGATGAGGACATGGAAGCCCCAAGAAGCCACACATCTTGCCTACACTGGGGGGCCAGTGAATGGTGATGCTGGGCCTGGGCCAGAGCACCTCTGCTCAGATGACCTCCCCCATAGCTGTTTGTGTCTTCTGATTATTTTGGTAGGAAAGGAAACATTGAGGGCCCACAAAACCAGGGTTCTTCATGGCCTAGAAGGCTTGAGTGACTCCCTGCCCCCCTCCCAACCCTAAGGAAAAGGCTTAAGATAGTACCAATATGATACCGATGCCTGGTACACAAGATAGAGAAGTCACTTGTCTTCCTGGACACTACAACAACCTGTGGTCATATATGTTAACATCTGGCTAACCCAAGGACCACCGGAAAGGGTGACATGAACACAGAAAAGAGATGACACAGTCAGCCACTGGAATGTCACCTTGTACTCCAAATGTGGCACAAGGCACACTGACATAAAGGAAAGATCCTACAGGTTTAAAGCACTGGATACCATGCATACTTAGATGTTTGTGTAGGCAAAGGAAAGGTCTGGAAAGACACACGGAAAATACTTTCATGTGATTTTGTATTCTGTGAATGTCTGAACACAGGTTACTTTCACACTTAAAAGTTCCAATTTGCATTTTACTCCGAAGTACATCAAAAGGACAAGATGGGTTGGTGGACAGACAGGCAGTAAAGCAGGTATAGTATAATGTATGCCCTAAGGGGAAAGATATAGGTACTCACAGCAGAATGCTTTAACTCTGCTGTATGTTTGGCATTTTTCACAGTCCACAGAAGTGGTAGGAAAGATAGCTTTAGTAAGAGAATGGATTGTCCCACAGACATTTTGGCCATTTCTTTCCCGCTCTGTCTCAGGCATCTCACCCCTGACATGGCACTGGGGAGCTGCAGCCCCTCTTCTTCTTCACTCCTCCGTAGCCAGCCGCAACTTAGGGTGCTTTTGCCCACATCACTGATCTCAAAGCAATTTCCTCTTGCATTTCCCCTGCTGGTGGCTGACAACTATGTGCCTAAGGGCCATGTTAGACTTCTCTGGATCCCCAACAGCTTCTTCTACAGACTTAGCTCATTCACCATTGTGTCTGCTCCAAGAGGGCCCATGTGGTGGCCCCTAGACCGGACATATATGGGGCAGAAGAGGGAGGCCTGGTCTTACCTCTCTATGCTGCATGCCACTAGGAGAAAGGGATAGGGCAAAAGGTTTAAGCCAGTCCGTTTCCTTATCCTAGGGTGGGCTCAAGACTTGAGCACTTACAGGTTACACTCAGCCTTGTCCTGGCAGCTTCATATAGCAGTTTTATATGCCTTGCCAGCCAGCCAGGGATGCAGCTCTAACAGGAAGAACTGAAAAGTACAGCTGTCCTACCAGGCTGGCACATGGCAAGGTGCACATTTCACTGGGACCGAGCTACAAAAGTCCAACTGGAGGTTCCCAGGGGCAGAGAACTTCAGACTTTGCCTCTGTAGGGAAGCCAGCACCTAGCCCCGCACCCAGGAAGCAGCATTCTTCAACGGCAAAGGCAGGAGGAACATGGTCCCACAAGAAGTCTGTGTGGATTGAATTAAATTTCCTGCCACAATCACTGGGGCTCTGGGAACCAGCAGCCCCAGGTATACCTGGGATCAAGGCAGAAGACTAGGAATTGCTGAAGCCTAAGTTTGGCTCTCAACCATTTCCAGGATTTCCATCTTCATCTGACAGGAGCCTGTGGCCTGCTGCTGGAGGGAAGCCACAGCAGGGACCCCACAGCACAAAGCCAAAGACCCTGGAGGAGGGACTTGACAAGGGTTGGATGATGAGAACAGAGAATTAAAGCTGAGTTTCCTGCCCTTGAGGTTTTGCCTCAAGCCCCTCCTAATCTTTCTGCTAACATGTGTAAACGGCCAACCAATGTCATTGCACAGGGTAAGGTGGAGTATTACCTGACTGCAGGTCTGTGTACCACACCACAGAACCAACCCGGAATGGCAGGCAAAGCTCTCTCTGGTGTCCAACCAGGAGCTGTGCTACCTGTGACAGGCTGGCTGGAGGTGATGGCATACTTCTGCTTCCTCCCTGAGATGAGCACTTCTGACAAGTGCCATTTGTCAAGTAGAACAAGTCGAGGAGGAGGAGGAGGAGGAGGAGGAAGATGAAAAGGGCCTCACTTCTTTGGGCTAGCTCCACATGGGAACTTCATAGGCACATCACAAGGACTGCTAACACCCTGAGCTGGAGGGTCTCTGGATAAACTCAAGCAGCTGAATGGGTGCTTGAAGGATCAGGCCACTCGTGTTTTCTCACAGAACTTGAAAACAAACTCATCTCATAGCTTCAAATTTTCCCATTTTGTGGGTATGCACAGGGGCCCTAAAGTAATGACAGGCCAGACTGAGGGGTGGTACTGCTACTTTTCAGTACCTCAGTGCTTGGCTGCCTCATAGAGAGCTCTGGAAATATATTCCAAAGGGACCCCAAAGCTACTAGTTGTACCAGGTTTCAGGGAATGAGCCAAAAACACATTTCTGCTGCCTGACTGGGAAGGATGGCTGGGGTCAGCGCTGAGTCAGCAGTGAGAGTTGGGACACATATATGCTTTTCCTTGTGCCCAGTGGCAGTGGGAAGGAAGGTGGGAGCCAGAGGGAGAAGAATCCTAGCAAATAATGCAGGGTACAGGCTCTGGCCCTGAACCCATTTCCAGCTTAAGTGTGAAAGAATGGCTGGTCTTGTACTCTCTTCAGCATGTGCAGAGTTGCTGGCTCAGTCTAGGGGGACTAGACATAGTAGTGACACCAAGGCCATGCCATGTTGGCTCCCTCCTTGAGAAGTCTGGTTACATGATTCTCCAGGCAAAGGGGACATCTTCAACAGACAGTGTCCTCTCTTGCAGCACCTCATCTCAACACCTCAGGGCTGTGAGGGGCAATCCAGTTGTCACAGTAAGTTAAACTGCAATTAGGGTAGTCTAGAGGGGAGATCCTGCTCCACGGCAGGCCTGGGATACTTCATATCCACCGCCCCACCACCACTACCACATTGCCTTCTCTGGCCACTGGTTTCTGGTTCCCCGCAGGCCTTACACCCATGGTTCCCTACTCCTCATGCACCGTTTGGACAATCTGGCAGTCACTGCAGCCGGTCAGCAGCTGCTTGGACCTGCCTGTACCACCTCCTCTGTCTTTCTCTCTCCCAGCAAAAGCATCAGGACAAACACCTCCACAGCCACCAGACTCCAGCCACTGCTCTGGCTTCTAACAATAGCTCTCAGGGATCTAGCTTCCCTAGGCCTGAGAAAGGCAGAGCATTTCCATCTCAGCCTGGGGGCTCAGAAAGCAGAAGTCAAAGGACAAACAAGCACCTGTTCACACAGGTCTGTCACTCAGGGCAGACTGCTGGAGCAGGAGACTTTCTGCTTTTAGGGGAGCCAGCTGTTTAAAGAAGCCTTGTGCAATGTTTACTATTTCCAGAGCCCTTAAGACAGGGCAATGACCTTTGGAAGACAGGAGGGAGAGGACATTGTGAGCTATGAAGCATTGTGAGCTATGAAGCCAGACGCAGGCCTGTGCCCTACAACAGATCTGGAAAGAGAGTCTCCTGGAGCAGTATGCTGGCCACTGCACTTTCTGAAGGCTGTAAATCACCTGTCCCACTGCGGTCTCCCAGCACCAAACAGCCCAGGCTAGTCTCGGAACAGCACCCTCAAGCTTTTGGTTAACCAGCACCATAGTAGTATGATTCTACTCTATTCAGCACAAAACTCAGACCCCCAACTTACTCTACCAATGGAGCAATTTGATAATTAGAATTTGTGCACAGATTGGAGCTGGGGATTTAGCTCAGGGGCATAAGAGCCTGCCTGATGAGCGCAAGGTCATGAGTTCGATCCCTGGTACAAAAAAATAAAATAAAATCAACAAAACAAACAGAATTTGTGCAGAGACTGGGGCTTTGTCTCAGTGGTAGAGCATAAGCCTAGCATAATCAATGCCCTAGGTTTAATCCCAGGCACTGCAAAATAAATAAAAACGAATGAATGAATGAATGAAAAATGTGTGTGCACGTTTTTCACGTCAGCCTGAGAGCCACCGAGATTCCATAAAGAGATATGAAAAGCCACTGAGGCTGACCACTCTAGCCTTCCAGGATCCCTGAGGTTGCCTTTGGGAACCTCAGGAAGAAGAGAGTCTAACAGTCTATGCTATACCCTGCCTGCCCCTCTGCAGCTCTGCTATTCATCAGCCTTCCAGCTGTGTTCCTGCCCTAGAGCACCAGGTGTAAGCCTTCACTTTTCTCAGGAGCACTGGTTAAACTGGACAAACTACTCTTGTCTTTCCTTAGTTCTTTAGAAATCTGGCAGGCAGCTACTGGAGACCTTCCAAGCCCCTACTCAGGCCAGCCCTCATAATAAGAAAAACACTACTTTCTATCTGCCTCACTGAAGAGGCTGCTACTTTTTTTCTTTGATGGTTAACTAAATTTCATCTTATATAACCATTATAAATTCTCTAAAAATTTCTGCAATTGGTTCCAGCAATTGTGGAAGTGTGTGTAGGTGTGTGTAGAGGAGATGCCTCCAGGACAGTAACCAGGAATTCTAGGGATTCTCCCTCAGAAAAGAGCACATCTTTGTCATCTTAAAAACTTCATCCTGCCCTTTTCCAAAAAGATTACAAGAGCCCACACCTTTGACATAAGTCTCACTTTTTTTGTTTTTTAAGAAAAGATCACGTGAAGCAGGTGAGACCAGGATAATGAGAAATTGTGGGTAGAACACACTATCGGCAAAACCAAAATAAACTCAGGGCTCTTGCCTTGGAAGCTCCAGCGTGTGGTCCTGATGGGCCTGCACTTTACCTGAACTGGAACAGGCTTCATGCCTGCCTGGGAGACTTCACTCCACACAAAAACCTATGTGGGAAATGCTGTACCTTATTTGGAAATCTAAAAATCTTCAGAAAAGATAAAAGACTGAGTTTGAGAAGCTCATGCCACCGAGTACCTTAGGACACATGGGGATGTCAAGGGCAGTTCTCTGGAAGAGGAGCTGGAGATCCCCATTCTCTAGGGGAGTATATGGGTGACTCCTGACTCAGAGAGGCCACAGAAGCACTCTGTCCTCCACAGTTGCTCTTACTAACTTCTTCCTAATGACTCCCAGAGCCACATTCTCAAAGGCCAAGCCCCTTCTGAGGCATCTTTGTGTTGTATGACAGCAAAGGCAGTGTCTACAGAGCGGTCTACCCAACAGCCCACAGGACAAAAAGGTCTTCATGAGATCTTGACACATGCGAGATAGAAGTAAATACAGCATTTGAAGCTATAGCTAGGGAGGGCCACGAGACACAGGGAAGATGACTTTCCCTCCACTGTTCCAGGCAGAGATGGCCAACAGGGTCATCTGAGCTTGAGCATGGGAAGAATAGAGCACACGTGACAACAGATAAAGAGGCATTGGTGGCAGGTTGCCGGGTGACTCTTCACTCAAAGGAAAAGAGGCTTCTGAACATCAAGCAGGATATAAAAGGGAAGGAAACACTGGGGACAGAGACAAGGCCATAACCTGCCTTGTTGCTGGTCCCCAACCTGAGCAGGTTATCAGACTACAGGAAGTGAGACAGGTGGGTGACATACTTGCCCCCAAATGGGAATTCTTTGACCATGAAATAATAGACAAAAGAATGTTGAGTGAGCAGCCCTAATTTGAAAATCTAAAATGCTTTGAAATCTCAATTTTTAAATTTTTTGGGGGAAGGGTACTGGGCATTGAACCAACCAGTACTACTTATCCTGTATATGCTAGGCAAACACTCTCACTCTACCACTGAGCTAAGCCCTCAGCTCCTGAGACTTTTTGGGTGGTGGCAAAACACTTGCAGCTCTGGATTTTCAAATTAGAAATGTTCAACTGGTAACATCTGTGTGACTGTCCCAAATCTGAAACACTTTTAGTCACAAGCACTTCAGATAAAGGATATGCAACTTGTTGTAGAATATGTTTTTAGGAGAACAAAACAGATCTAATTCATAAGACTGATACCCCAGGGTCACTTCAGAATAATGAACCCTCCCTAGGCTGATGCTGGCATGTGTAGGAAGGTTATATTTTGTGTGAGGAGTGTCCCCAGTAAATACCCACTGTCAGGGTAAATGAGTCCTCAGACTCAAAAATCCTTGCACTCTTTTCCAAACCCTTGCTCTGACTATAAACCAAAAAGCTGAGCCTGCTGGGGGACCAGACAGCAGCCCTCAGAGCTATACCTGTCATCACAGAGGACAAGGTTCTCTGATGAACAGGGTTTGGAGACTGGACTAATCATAGGGATGGAAAACCAGAGAGTCCCAGCAGCACAGGCTGAGCAGCACTGTCACTCCATCTGGAAAACCACCAAGGCAGGACTATAGATGGCCTCACCTCTTCCAGCTTCCTCAGTGCTGACCAGATGCAGGCTGTGATATCTTAGTCTGGAGAATCCCATGAACCAGAGATTGCTGTCTCCAGTTGGCAGCCTGGACAACTGAGGCTCTACTAAACTAAGCAACTTGTCTGAGATTACAGTGCATAAGAGCCACAGAAATGAGCTGAGATGAGATTGACTTCAAATTCTTACCCACAAGCATATTAGGTTGACGCTGACATTTATTTTGTCTCTGAATGTCATGCTGGGGTGGCTTGGGTGTCACAGAATTCCTGGGCCCCAAGATAATTCACTGTTCAGTCCTGAGGCTCCTCCAAGGAAGCTCTGGTGGAGCAATAAGGCCATCTGTCAACACCTAACCCTCAAAGAGTATCACACTCCATTTCCTAAACTCTCTGCCGGGGAGTTGAGGGCTCAATCAGATGCTCAGTTGAACTGCAAAGCAAGAAGGGGGTGACCAGCCTTCCCAGTACAATGGGCACTACCAGCACACGGCTACCCTTCATCCTGGAGGGATAGTCCACTGCGTGGTGGCTCTTGAGGCCTACCAGACAGGTACATGAACAAGTGAAGGAATGGCCATGTCACTAAACCAGGGTCCATGGAAATGATGGGCACAGGATGTGACTCCAGGCCTGTTTTCTAAGCTTACTCCTCTGTCCCCTCTATCCTTGGCGCCTGGCAGACTTCTGTGGCAGAAGGTGGGTGAAACTCTACAAAGCCCCTCAGTTGACACTCCCTGCAGACCTGGCCAGCCCCCCACGGTGAGCTCAGAAGGCAGAAAGGTCAGGCCTAGCTCTTACCGTTGTAGGAGAGGCGAGGTTTGCTCAGACACATTATAAAGTGCATTTCCATCTCATCGGAAGCCACAGACTTAGAGCAAATGGGGCACTTGAAACCTGAAAGACAGGAAAAGAGAATGGTATTTATGGTCTTCAAACCTGGAATAGCCGTAATAGGTATGGACACACTCAAACAACAACAGCTGTGTGGGGCAGCATCAGCATGGACAAGGACAATTTTGACAGACCCTAGACCCATCTCATCCTTCATGAAGTCATCGAGGCTGTGCCTTTTTGTCACAGGCTATGACTCAGTTTTCACTAGGGCTCTCCCTATAGTACACCCATAGCAAATGTTTAACAGGAGCCATTCACATTCGATTTGAGTTTAATTTTCTTTTAGATCCTTTCTCAATGGGGTTTCATGGACAACAGGAATAGGACAATAGGAATCATGGCAGCTAATAATCTGTGTTTGAACAATAAGGAGTTTAATATCCTTCTCCCTCATAGCCTTCATACCACTTGGCAGGATCACCCCGGGAGAAATAGGTACAGTCGGCAGCACCTCCACCCCTCACCCTGCCTGCCTCCTCATCCACTCTCCTGGTACCACTTCCATCCCTCACCCTGGCACGCTCTGCCTCCCGTGTGGCTTAGCAGCTGGCTTTGAGAAATGAGAGGTACGGTGGCCCACTAGCCAGCATGTTCCCAAATGCCACCAAGCAGAACTGCTGTTCCTGGTGCTGGGTGAACACAGGGTATGGTGCATCATGGTTTTATTCCCAGGGAAGTTTAGACTGCTTATGCACCCAGAGCTTCTTCAGTGTCACATCACTGCTGGTTAAGAATCCTGAGTTTTGCCTGTAATCCCAGCACTCAGGAGGCTGAAGCAGGAGGATCTTTGTGAGTTCGAGTTCACTTTGAACTGAACTGCATAGCGAGACCGTCTCAAAAAAAAGACAAAAAAAAAAAAGAATCCTGAGTTCCTATTAAGCAAACCTAATCCTTTGATCTATTTTTTAAAATATAATACAGATAAACTTTTTTTAAAGATAGTCTTGCTATGTAGCCTAGGCAGGCCTTAAATTCATGGTGATCCTCCTGCCCCAGCCCTTCAAGTGCTGGGATCACAGGCATGCACCACCACACTTGAGCAGATAAACTCCTGTTACTTTTATTGACATGATTTTAAAGTGGGTCAGTTCTTTTTTTTTTTTTTCTTTCTTTTCTTTTTTGGTACCAAGGATCAAACTCACATCCTCACACTTGCCAGGCAGGCTTATACCACTGAATTAAAGCCCCAGCCCTTAAAAATGGGTCAATTCTTTTCCATGTAAATTCTACCAAAAAAGATCCACTGCCATTGAAAAGCTACAGATTTACTTGTGCACATCAACTGTGCACATCACAGTTTGTGTCCTTGTGACTCCGGTCCCTGCCTGCCCTGTCTGGACTGCCAATACGATGCACATCTAACTACTATGGAAAGGTTTCACTCATTAATTTTTGATAAAAATTTTTAGACATGGTTTTATTTGATGCTGATAATGATTGTCCACACTTCTTATGAAGTGGATAAACAGTAAAGCGCTTACTTGACCATGGCCAGTCCCAGGACAGAGGAAGGGTTCACATGGCCTCCAGGGGTTACCCGGCTAATCTGTTTGGAAAGCTGTGACCTGAGATAGCACAGCGCTGTGGCAAGAAGGGAGTCAGTTTAGGCATTTGCTTAATCTCAAATTCCTCTTTCTCCCCCCAGTGACAATGCTTTGAACTACAAGACCAGACAGAACATTCAGGGGCCAGCTAATGACGGTCACAGTGGACACTTCATTTTTTAAGATAGATCTTGCAATATGGCCAGTCTGCCCCCAAATGTTTGGGCTTAAGTGATCACACCTGGTTCTAAAGGAAACCCAGCCTAGTGGTGTAGTCCCCACTCCTCTGACCCTTTTCCTCAAAGATCCATAGCATCTAAGCACTTCAGCTAAGACAAGTCTTGAAAACAGTAACAACCCAGAGACCCTCACCCTCACCAACTGTTGAAAAACAGTTGCATTTCAGGCATCTAGCCAGACACAAGTCCATTAGTAATAAACCCAGAAGACTGAGAAGACACCCTGAGATGAGAAGGGAGCTGTTTCACTCTTGGGTTTCTGGTAGAGTTAGACCTAAAATGAATCAAACTGCTCCCCCCTTCCCAATTTTTTGAGACAGGGTCTTGCTATGTCATTCAGATTGGCCTTAAAACTCACAGAGATCCTCCTGCCTCAGCCTCCCAAGTGATGAGATTACAGGAATGTACCACCATGCCTTGTGCCGAGCTGCTTATTTTCTAACCCAATTTAGAAACATGCGGATCCAATACCACACATGATGGAGAGATGAAGAATGAACTTGAGGTTGCTCTTTGTTTCTCAACTGCAGCGTCACCTCCTCTTCAGAGTTGACATTTCCCAGCTCACCTGTGTCTTAAAATCCATGGCCAACTCGTACCTGATAGAAAGAACGTTAGACTTGGAGCTAAGAAGGCTGTCCTGTCTCAGCTGCATTGCATGAGTCATGTGACCATGGTTCTGTGTTCACACAGTAAGTTGTACAACACTTTAAGTGACTCCAGGGTACCTGAACTTTCAGCTTACTGAATCAGAACCCTGTAGACAGGCTGGGGGCTGTGGCAGCACAGATAGAAGTATTCCAGGGGAGGCTCGCCAACCTCAAGCTGCAACATGTTCACTGTGAGGTGTTCGAATCATCTGACACCAGAAAAAGCATTACATCTCACATGCTGCCTACTTCCTGATAACCTTCAACACAGTCAAGGTTATTTCCTGAGTTCCAGAGAAGGGCTCAGGATATAGCTAAGGTGCTGGCAAGCAGGCCACCAAAGAGGTCTACAAGGGAATGTTACTGGATGTTTATGTTTGGAGGAAACAGTGAGACTTGCAGGCTCAGAGCAGCCCCCTCACTGCACAGAGAAGGGAAGAGGCCACAGTGAGGACTTGGAGTCACGGTTGGTCACATGACTCATGCAATGCAGCTGAGACAGGACAGCCTTCTTAGCTCCAAGTCTAACGTTCTTTCTATCAGGTACGAGTTGGCCATGGATTTTAAGACACAGGTGAGCTGGGAAATGTCAACTCTGAAGAGGAGGTGACGCTGCAGGAAGAAGAGACCTGTGTCTTAACTAAAGCAGTGCTAATGTCTCTGGGTGCTTTGCTCTGAGTTACAGTATTTTGTAAAGGCTCATGAGATAACTCAAGGCATACTATGTGACTGGGAAATGGCAAGATAATCAGGCTTTGTCAGCTTTGAGATCCTGGCAAGTTATTTACCATTCCCTGGACCTTAGTTTCTTCATCTGAAAAATGAGGGAACTCATTTTACTCTTGCAATGATTAAATGAAATAAGAAACATGAAAGCACTCTGAAAAGAAGCAAATCAAATCCAGATGGTGTCATAATCAGGCCTGGAGGCAAAAAATGGCCTGGAAGGAATGGGAGGGTTAAAGGATGCGTTCAGGTGGGTCAAGGGCTAGGGTGATGTACTAACAGGAACCTGAGCAAGCTACAGGCCATGCAAAATCTGCTGGCTGTGGCCAGCAGCCACCTCTCTGCTGGATTCCACAGTGTTTCCTTTGAACTTCTAGAGCACTGTGCACAATTACTGGCACTCTCCACACAGCCAATGTGGGAACAATGGACTCTATGTAACCTCTAAAGCATCTCCTTTTGCACATAAGAATAAATACCAGTTTGCATTTATTGACTCATTTTTATCAGTAGTCACAGTTCTTTATGTCTTCTCATTTATCACAACATAAGCATAGGGTTATGTACAACCATTTACTATTTTGAAGACGAGGATACTGACGCCCAAAAGATTAAGTAACCTTTTCAAGGTTAATGTACACAGAGCCAGACCAGGGACATAACAGCCAGGGAGTCTGACCATGGAGCTGGCACCATGTAGAGCCACAGGCTGACTACAGGGCTACACGGCACCAAGAACACAGACAGGACCTTAAGAAATACTCATTCCATAACCTCTATGCTGTCCCAGCATTACTCCTGAAGTGCCCATGGCTCTGGTTAATAGATACTTTTTTCCTGGGAAATCCATTAATGTGGAAGAACAGAGTTCTACTTTCCACTTGGCATTGAGCCTATAGCATTGAGTGTGAGACACTGAGTTTGCAAGTCACTTTTTAAATAGAAAATAAAGGGCAAAAGGTAAGAAGTACAGAAAAACAGAGCTATATGGTGGGGGCAGGGGGACGATAAGGACGCCACCTTCTTTCCTGAAAGGTCATCAGATGATCCAGATGGATTCTACTGTTCTACTGTCCCAATCTTTTCTCTTGTTCAGTGCAGAACCCACACCCCTATGGAATGATAAACACTCTGGTATTTATAAGCTATCATAAGGTTAAAATATCTAGGAATTTTTTATTCCATTTTGGAAGTCTGCACCAATAAAAAGCCCTCCTGCAAACGAAAATAAACAAATGATCTGCAGTTATCCTGTCAGAATTCCCTTAGAGGCCACAGCAGCACTTGGGCAGAGCAGATACGAGGCTTTATTCTCCTTCAAGGGAAAGCTACAGGTGGGTTCTTCTGGACACTCCCTAACTGCTTCTAGACTGGATTCTGCACAACAAACCTGGGGGACTGTGCCAAGGGGCTTCATCTGCCTACCAGTTCCCCACAGGGGTGTGACCATTACTCATGATGCTCAGCTTGACTGGATTAGTAAGTGCCAAGCAGATATGTAAAGCAAAGTTCTGGTTGTTGACACATAGGCTCACAAACTAAGGGAGAAAGACCCACCATAGATGTGGGTGGAGCAAATAATAGGCTTGTGGCCTGAATGGAATAAAAAAGGAAAGAAGTGTCCTCATTTTTGAAGGGTCTCAGCCTTTGGACATCAGTCTTGTTTCTTTTTCTTTTTTTGGTTCTGGGTATCGAACTTATGACCTCACATTTGCCAGGCAGGCACTTGTGCCACTGAGCTAAATCCTCAGCCCTTCAGTTTTGTTTCTTTAGCCTTCCAACACAGATGCTCACTGGTGACTCTATGGTGAGTTTTCAAGCCTTGGGACTGGTGCTGTACCGTTAGTCCCTCCCGTTCTACGCCTTTCATATTCTTGGGCTGAACAGCTACTAGATCCTCTGGCTCTCTAGTACACAGATAGCCACTGAAGCGTATTCTGATCCCACTGATCCCACAGACGGTCACTGTAGCCTCTCCCACCTGAATGCTTGGATGATCATGGTGGACTTTCCTGCTTCTAATTCTGTAAGCCTAACTACTACATACCTTACCTTAAACACACTATTTCTGTTGATTCCATTCTACTAGGGATCCCTACCTAATACAATAGGCTGTGTTTGCCACATGTTCACTACTGACATGAAGAAAGATGCCAGCCAGCTCAGGCTACTGACCCAAGTCGGATACTGGTTCACCTTTAGCTACTGTCTCCTGCCACTAGACAGAAGCTACCTGATTCCTTGTTCTTTGGGGCTAATGTCTCAAAATAAGGAAGGAGTGCAGTGTCAGAACACTGTAGGGAATGTGACTACAAGGGCCCCATTCTGTGCTGGTTGGGTCCACCAAGAGGATGCTTCCATGGGATCCAATCAAGAGTAGCTATCAGAGCACTTGCAATGGAGACCTAAGTTCCTTCCTTTCTTTTGTCATCAGATTAGTCCACTGTTTCCACAGTCAGAAGAGCAGAGGACTATCTGATCCCTAGCACTGGCCCCTTTCAGAGTCAGGTCAAAGGGGCATGCTCACCATGCTGGCAGGTGAGATGACAGTGACCCCAAGAATGTTCATGCAGTCATGTGCACCAAGGCATCTTCCTCAGTCAGGTTAACAGGGCTTCTAGATCATTATCCAGATCTTCCCTGTCTGACTGAGGAGCAACTGAGGACAGACAGGATATATGTGCACAATACATGCATCATGAACTGACCTGCTCAAGTTACAAGAATTCCTCCAACCCATTACCTCATTTATCCTGAATTTAACTTAAGAGTTTTCATGTTCTAAGGACTGATACACTTTGACTTTCCAAAACTGCAACCTTCTCCTTTAAGACCTGATTTCCTGGGCAGGACCATGTGCTGGCTGCATGTTGCTCCAGTTTCTCTCCTGGCCCTCCCTTTCTCCCTCCCTATGCTGATGCACTATTTTAATGGTTGTCCCAGTTCTGTCTATCTCTGGGATCACCTAAAGGTAGAGGAATCAAAAGAAGCAACCAGAGTAAAGCAAGCTGATCACTGAGGTGGAGCCTCCTGTCTGTGGGAGAGGAGTAATGGAGATTCCTATAGCCTGCAGCTTGAGAGTGCCAACCTGGACTCTGTCCTTACTGGTCACTTCCTGGTTGGCGGCCTTGATCATTCCCTGTCACATCCTGTGGTGCTTAATGTCAGTCAATGACTGACATATGACTTTAATTTATTAAATGAGATTTATTACAAACAGATCAAGGGGACAGCATGGAATGATTTTCTTTTACATTTCTATACTGGAGGTATCAGATTCTTTTACCAAAAAGACACATATGTATTCTCTCCTTCTCGCTCATATAATTAAAAGTCCAAGTGTAATTTATCAATTGCTGAGGTGTGAACCAGGGTCTCCTGAAGAACATTCTAGGCTGGGGAAAAACTCAAGCATTCAGTTGCCTCTTTCAACACCCCTCTTCTGAACTTGGTCTCTGCAGTTCTATTATGTGGCCTGGGGGGGGGGGTTCACCTGTTTCCAAAGAGCACCAAACATATTAAAAGAGTCATTCTGACAAAATTAACTCTATATGTGTTGTATTGTAGCAGCTCTGAATGTCAACTTGACTGGGTGATGGGATGCCCAGACATTTGGCTAAATATTTCAGGATGTGTCCATATGGATGTTTCCAGATGAGGTTAGCATTGGGACGCGTAGACTATACATATCACCCTCCCCAATGTGACTAGGTCTTATCTAATCTCTTGAGGGCCTGAATACAATAAAAAGGTGGAAGAAGATTTTGCACTCTCTGCCTGACTGCTTGAGCTAGTCTTCTGCCCTTGCCCTGGGACTTAACACTATCAGCTTTCCTGGTTCTCAGGCCTTTGGTGAGGCCAGAAAGACTTCACTGGGTTTCCTGTGTCTCCGGGTTTGGGCTTTCTCAGCTTCTATAATCATGTAATCAGGTGAGGCAACTCCTTATCCTTCTCTCTCTCTCACACATACACACACAGACATGCACAAGAGAGGGGGGGGGGAGAAAGATAATAATTGACTGATTCTTTTTTTTTTTTTTTTTGAAACAGGGTCTTGTTATGCAGTTTAGACTGGCCTTGAGCTCACTTTGTAGCCTAGGCTGATCTCAAATTTACAACGATCCTCCTGCCTCAGCCTTCTGAGTGCTAGGATTATAGGTGTGTGCCACCATATCCAGCTTGATTCTGCTACTCTTAAGAATCCTAATATATCTATTAAATGCCAAATGATAAAATTTAAAACTAATATCATCAAATAATGATGAGTAAGTGGAGTATATGGAACTCTCATGTATTGTTAAGGGAATATAAAATAACATTAAGTCATTCTGGAAAAAGGTCAGGTAATAGCTTATATATACTCTATATAGCCTATGACCTAAGCAATTTTTCATCTATGTATTTACTCCCCCTAAAAATGAAAACACATGCCATCTCAGTTTATTCATAATAAGTCAAAATTGGAAACAGCCCAACTATTGACTAAGAAAAGATAAACTATGGTACATTCATGGAATGGAAAACTACTCAGCAACAAAAGGCAGTGAGTGGAGCCAGGTGCAGTGGCACATGCCCATAATCCCAGCACTCAGGAGGATGAGGCAGGAGGATCCTTGCAAGTTTGAGATCATCCTGGGCTACAAAGTGAGCTCAAGGACAGCCTGAACAGCACAGCGAGACCCTGTCTCAAAAAGAAAAAAAAAAAAGTAAATTAGACAGTGAGCTACTGATACATGCAACACTGATGATGACCACTAAAAAGGTGCCTAGTGAATCCTATGACAGAAAGTTCTAGAATAGGCAAAACTAATCAATTATGGAAAAGTTTCAGAATGATGGTTGTCTCTAGAAGACAGGAGTCGGGGGGGGCAGAGATTAAATGAGAAGGTGAAAAAAGAACCTTATGGGGTGCTGAAAATGTTCCCTATCAAGAGAAGGATGGGTCACAACCATTCATGGATTTGTCAGAATTCACCAAATATATACTTCAGATATGAAATGTTGTCTATAATTTTTACCTCAACCAGAAAGAGGGGGAAAAAAAACTGCTATCAAATGCTAAACTATACTTAATGATATACCTGCTGATATTGTTAGAGGGAAATGTACTGATGGCTAAAATGTAATGAAATGCATTAAAAAATGAAAACTGAGATGTGGTGGCACACATCTGAAATCCCAGGACATTCAAAGTAATTCTCTTCTATATGTTTCATTACTTTACTTAGTGGCGGTAAGTCATGAGTGCTATTTCTAGCTTTCTTTCTTCCAGTTTAACTTGAGGTTAAGGTTGAGTTTTAGATTTGCTTTAGGGAATGAAATGTGAACAGAAGTAACATACCCATGGCCCACGTAGACTTCAAGTGCTACTGCATGATTCACCAAGCTACATGCAAGGCTGCAGTGACCAGGGAAGCACATGTTGAGACAAAGCCTCTTTAAGCTTGGGCTTCTGAGTAACAATAAGCAGTCTCCCCTCTTGACCTGCACTGCAAACTGCATCATGGGGGAAAAATAAATGCAATGAGTTCCCAAGTTGTGGAACCAGGTATTATTAACTGTTTATAACCTAGCTTAGCATATCCTGACTATCTGGCCTTCTTTACTTTCTTCTCCTAGCACTCCTACCTGCTTGTATCTCCTCTTCCATAATTTCTCTTAGTATTTTCTCTAGCGATCTCTAACTCCCTCTGGGCACTGCCTGCCTGCCTGCTCAGTTGGCTGAGAGGAAAAGTGCTGGCACTGGCCATCAAAGAGATAGGCATGTGTTCTAGTCACTATTTCCCCTCAATCCTACCTACTTGGGTATTCATCTTGTGCTCTTTAAATGTAAATCCTTGAATCAAGGATAATCTATACACTTGCTATTCTGAATGTCTCACATATTGCATACTGATAACCTAACATATTGTACTTAAACATTTTCTTCTGTTGGGTGTCAGGATTCCCAATTTTAATCTACTACAAAGAATCTCTTGGGAGTGATCTCCATTCTCTAAGCACACTATATTCTACCCCAACATATTTCTGCTGTTTCTGGATTCTGCACTGATAGGTCTGGAGGAAAGGGAGTCAGAAAAGGCAGACTTTTCAGTAATTAGCCAGATGGTCTTGTATAAGTTATTTCATAATATTGTCCAGAGTTGCTCTGAAGTCCCATCCAAGATGGAATGCAAATGTCCCATGGTGGGGTCAGGCCAAGTGAAATGTGGGGTGGTTGGCTTACCAGCTGCAACCAGTACCCGCTGAAATATACTGAGTTTGCTAGTAAATCTGCCTATTCAAGGAAATCCACAAATCCAATTTCGCAAAAACGGAAAACTGAGTTCTATCTATATAATGTACTTTGTGGGCTCTAAGATGCCATCATTTGCAAGAGGCACCCTTAATAATCTTCTGGGGGAGGAAAGCTGGCAATTACAATTTTAAGATGTGGTTTAAAGTTGTTAACTTGTGAGATATATACGCCTTAGAACCACACAAAAATACGTATGTGAACAAACACACAAACTGAATCGCATACCCACTGATAGTATCCTGTTCAATTGCTACAAACCAGATGAGCTCAGGACAGGTTCTGTAGCACAGCACAAAGGGAAGAACTGCATAGTGTGTACATGGAAGCAGGCTCTGAGACATCAACCACCTTGCCATATGGAGAGCAAGAAAAGCATCTGCCAGCAACAGGAGCTGTGGCTATTCACTGGTCCTCTTCCCACTGACCCTCTAGCCCACTTCACTAGAGAGGAAGGGCTGCACAGAAGGAAAAGGATAGGGACAGGGACAGTAAAAGGATGGTCATACGACTTGACCTCAAGCAGGTACAGGATAAAAACCTCAGCATGCAAATCAAGTTTCCAACTTCTTGGCCCAGAATAATGCTGACTTCTAATTCCATGTCACTTTGTCATCATGCTTGGGCAAGTTTTGGGATATCCCCAATGGTACTGCAAAAAAGTGTGGATATAAAGTCTCCAGAGGAACATTTGGCTTGTATTTTGGAAATGTCTTATTTAAGGATAGACCACTTGTTGAAAGGGGAAGATTGTCTATCATCCAAAGGATCTAGTCTGAATTTCTTCTGGTTCTTGGGCATTAGGGATTACTTAAAAGCTAGGCAATGAGTGGGGTAGATAGGTCTAGCCAGGCAATGCTTAGTTACTCAGCTAAATGCCACATTCTTTCTCCTGGCTCTTCTAGCTCTATATGAATCCCCCAATACACCACACACCTATGTTCCGCTGGGCCCAGCTGGTAAGGATTTCCCAGATTTGGTCAATGCCAAAGAACACTCTTAAAAGTGGTCTGAATTCCCCAGCCTGTTCTTCATAAAATCAGCATCAAGGAGTGGGGCTGACAACCATTTTCCTATCAAAAAAGGAAAAAAAGGAACAATAAAAACTAGTTTCTAAGCAAAAAGGGCAATTATTAGCCCCAGAGGATTTGTGAACCATCCACATTACAATCAAAAGGAGCATCCCTTCTTCCAGCTTGAGGGAGGCAATCTGGGCAGGAGCTGTGCAGGCTGAGCCTCACTCGCAGCAGGGGCCCTTGGCAGGCGCCCAGTGACACAAGCCTGGCCTAGGAACCGCCCCACAGCAAGCTCACGTGTCTTCCGGATATAGACCATCTTCCAAGTCTGGAGCCCTTACTGAGTGATGTTATTAAAAAGCCCAACCATTAGCTAGCTTTCCTTTTTTTGTTTGTTTAGAGGTACAATGTGCAAAACTTAGTGTCACAGAGAACCTATAAAGACCAACAGTTTCTTTATGGGTTTCTAAAGGTTCTGTTTAGGGGCTGGAGATATAGCTCAGTGGCATAAGCGCCTGCCTTACAAACATGCAGTCGTGAGTTTGATCCCCGGCACCGAAATAAATAAATAAATAAATAAATAAAGACTGTTCACCCCTCTGGCTGCGATTTTTTTACTGACAAGAAAGAAAGTGCTGAACACATTACTAGATCATGCTCGGCACAGTATAAGCACTATGACTCAAGAGAAAATGGACATGACATTCACATTCTAGAGACTGGTTATATGCAATAGTCATTTGTCCTGTATCATGTGACTTACATCTAAGAGTGCTGACTGCCCTGGCCTTTCACATTATTAGAAGTCTAGAAGATTCTTCCATAGTTCCCACTATCATCCAAGGTTACAGAACCCATGATGCTGTGTTCGCTTCACAAAAACTATAACCTCTTCTTACCAGTGTGCCCTTTGGCTCAGCTGAATACCCAACACCAAAGCTGGGAGAGGCAGGAACTCAGGGCACAATCCTGAAGGGTACACTGTGTTTTGAAGGCATGAAGATGAAGAAGTCAAAAGAGAGGCATAGAGTTGTATTGAAAGCTCAAAAGCTGGGCAGCAATCAACCATATCAAAGGGAACTACCAGGGTAAGAGAAGACCTTCATCCTCTGTCACATCCATGATTATGGTGACCACTGAGAAAGAGAAGGGAAGGCCCGAGAGAGCTAGGAGGTACTGACCACAAGGTCAAAAGGAATTTCCTATAGAAACTTTCCAGACACAAAGTAAATTCTAAACTAGCAAATGACCTCTACACTAAGGCACATACAGTGTACTATTTTATTGCTTTTCTTTTCCTCTAGTTCAGGTTACTTGAATCTGGTAGATAAAGACTGGAAGGGCAAGGGTGAGAGCCAACAGGGTGGAGAAGGGACTCCAACATGGTAGCAAGAACATGATGAAACCTCATAAATCTTTACTAGTGATAACAGATCCAATGTTAAGTAGTTAAGGATCTTCTAATGGTAAATAATCTAGCTGGCAAGCAAAAGATGTGTCATACACGGTAACGTCAGAATCAAGCATACGTCAGTGGACAAAACACTAGGCCAGTAAGCAGTCTGTGTATCATAAACCTTCCAAATACAAATGTTTATGAAATGAGAGAACCACATAAACTGGAAATTTCTTCCTCACTTTGACATTTTGCCTTAAATTGCCTTAAACTTCTTACATTGATTTTGACATTCCCTCATTTCAAGTAAGCACATCAGCTTCGCAGAATATTGGCTCTAAGAACACAAACACTGACAAATACCATCTATTGAAATGTGTGGAAAGAATTAAAAAGCAACCAGACAGAATAGAAAGACATAAAACTGGATGCAGAACTAGTGCTCAAGTGCTGCCTCTTCCACTCATGAGCAATGTGGCCGAGGGCAAGTCACTTTGCCTCTCATTTTCTCATCTGTGAAACAGAAATACTTTCCACCACCCTTGTCACTAAATGAGAACATTATGTATACATAACTAAACAAATGTGTAATGGGCAGAAAAACTGTCCCCAGAGACACCCACATCCTAATCCCCTGAACCCGTAACCATTAGCTTACGTAGAAAAAAAGGACCATGCAGATGCCATGGAATAAGGACCTAAAACTGGGGTGTGATTATCCAATCATATAAGTCTTTACAAAGTAAAGAGGGAGGCAGATGTGACTAAGAAAGTGGTGTGAAGATGTTATGCTGCTGGCTTCAAAGATGGAGGATGGGGCCAGGGGCCAATTAAAATAAGTGGCCCTGAGAAGCTAGAAAGGCAGGACACAGATTCTAATAATACATGTTTATAGCCTAGCAAGGCCATTTTACTTTTGCGGTTCTGAAAATTGAATGCAGCACCTTGTGTAGGCCAGGTAAATGCCCTGTCACTGAACCATAGCCATAGTCCAGTTTTAGATTTTTTCCTCCAAAATGTAAGAAAATATGCATGCTGCCTAATCTATGGTAATTTCTTATAGCAGCAATAGGTGACTAATATGAAATGCTAGAGAAAAATTTAAAAACTTTTTTTAAAAAAACAAAGAAATGTTAGAGGAGACACATTTATTCCTTCAAAGTATCAGACTTTAAGAAGAGAGTGCAGCTGGGAGTTCTCTGGACATGCTAAAAATTATGAAGCAAGGTGTCTTAGTTAGTTGGGCTACTGTAACCAAATGCTACCAACTATGTGGCTTAAATAACAAACATTTATTTTCACAGTCCTGGTGGCTGAATGTCCAAGACCAAAGGGATGAAGATCATGCAGTCCAGAGCGGGCTCTCTCCTCTGTCTGCAAAGAGTGCCTTCTAACTGTGTCTTTGCAAGGCAGAGAGTGCCCTAGTGTCTCTTCCTTATCTTCCCCCTCTGCACAATCCCATCAAGGGGACTCTACCTGTTACAGTTGATACATTGTGTCAACTTGAGCAGTTTAGAGGTTTAACTGAGAGACTCAACAGGGAGCCAGGGTTCTGACTTTGTAAGCATCCTCATCCTGTACAGGAGGAGCTCACAGAGATTTTGTGAGTGCTACACCCAGTGGAAGGGGTGATACAATGTAAGGGAGGAAAAAGAGGCTTCTTTCCTCTTTTTTGCTTTGGCTGCTGCCTTGAAGCGTTGCCTCTGTGCCATGCCTTGGAGTCAGCTGATTATGTACTGAAACTTCTACAAACAGTGAGCTAAATAAACCTTTCCTTCCTTCGTTTTGGGTGTCAAGTGTTTTGTCCCAGCAATGAGAGAAAAGTAACCAAGACACTACCCTCACAACTTCATTCAAAGCCAATTGCCTCCAAATTGCCTCCTCCAAATACCATCAGGGTGGGGATCAGGGCTTCCACACATGAATTCTCTTGGGACACAAACAGCTGGTTCACTGCTTTTTTTTCTTGGTGCACTACTGAAAATGTAGCTACAGGCCACACTCAAGAAGGATAAGCAACAGAGTCAGTCAGCCTGCCTATCCATTCGTATTTATTCTAGCTATTATGTAAGAATATGGCAAAGCATTAAATATAATTTCTATACTTGGAAAACGGATGACCCATTAGGCAAAAAGAGAAATGGCCACACAGCTTTCACTCTTCCTGCAATTTTCATAGCCTTTAGTGGCTGACTAGTGAATATATTAAACACATAGTTTCTTGATTGGACACTCCTGGGATGAGGTCAAGACTCATCAATCTAGTATGCCAGGTTCTCAGGAGGGGAGGTACTTTTCTGAAGGAATGAATCCATAGATCTAGACTGGCATGAATCTAGGTTTATAACGCAACAGTTCAAGACCATTTGTGTAACAAAAGATTATAAACAGAAGATTAAAACATATTACAATATTTTGATATTTTGGCATGTGCTCCATCACTGAATATCTCTGATCTATCATAGATATTTTGGCACTGACCATTTGTGATTTACTTGACAGAACTCTGAAGGAAGAAAACTGAACCAGGCCTCCAAAGCATTACTCTTCATGACCACGGTCATTTAATATTTGCTAAAGCACGTGAGAGGGTCATGTACCATGGGTTTTATTAAACACATTTTCCCCTCTCTCCCAAGTCAGCAGGCATGTGCCAATCTCCAACTTACACAATGCTCTCTTAACCCCACCTACACCACTAACAACTGCCTTGTATATGACAAACTGCTGAGTTTACCTCTTCTCCTTCAAGTCCCTGTTCAACCTACTCCACGCCCCCAAATCTCCCTTACCAAGCCAATGACTGCCATAAGACAACCTGCTAAGCCCAATTCTTAAACCCTCCACAGCACGAGAAAGGTGATCATCTACCTGCCCACCCAACCACTGTCATACCTGCATTTTGGCCCCTCTCTTTGACATCTGCTCTGACAACCACCCAGAAAGACCCCCACTCAATCCCTAGCTCCCCTTCCATCAGCTCTAGGTATTTTCCTCTTAGCACTCACGACCACTTGCCTGCCATTATAAGCTCCTTGAAGACAGTCTGTTTCTTTTACCACTATCTCCCTGGAGCCTAGCATATATAGAGGCTCTTGAAAGTATCTGTTGAATGAATGACTATCACACTTCACAGAACTGTGTGAAAAAGGCTCAGCTGTACAACTAAAAAGAGCTAACAAATTAAGGCCATGCCAGCCTGTGGTTTGAGTCCACTCCCAGCAGAGGCTGCCTTCTACCACTCAGGGTTCCAGCAACTGCTACACTACAGGGAAGGTTACGTAGGACACAAAGTGCGCCACAGAATGTCAGTTAAGAATCCACTGCGGTCATGCTGCTTCCTGCCACCTGAGGTTCTGATAAAGGGGCACAGATAAAAATCACATGTGCATATGCACGGACTATAGGTATCACTGCCACCCAGCTATGGGGTGCAGAGTACGTGAAGTGATCTGTTTCAGTTGCCACCTGGGCAGACTTTGACAGTCGCGGGGGCAGGAAAAAGGTCAGTTCTAAGCCCTGGGCTACACCAAGTCATGTTGGGCTAGAAAAAACTGCAGTTTCTCATTCTTCCTGCCAACAAGAGCAGGTGGGGCCACTCTATCTACTCATTCCCACTCCACCCCCACAGGAAGTACTCAAAGACACAGAGGGGAAGACACACCACATGACCTGGGTTTATTATCCCAGATGCGCTGGCATGGGACCCAAGAGCCATTTACTGGACAGTGGGGACTTCTGAAGCCCTGACCAGTCTGATAAGTTTCTTTTAAAACTCTTTATTATGGAAATTTCCACATAGACAACAAATAGATTATAATGAGCTCCCACAAGATTATAATGAGCTCCCATGTCTCATCACCCAGCTTCAATTCAATAATGATCAACTCTGGGTCAGCCCTGTCTCATTTTTCCCTAGGTTGCTCATGTCTTGGTTTGCCAGGACAATCCCAGTTTAAGATTGTTGTCTTGCTGTAATTAATAGCTCCCTCTTTCAGTTCCAAATGTGCCTGAGATTGGTTGATAAATTATACAGTCACCTGATCTTTACCCACCTACTCCCTTTCCACCAAACTAATCTGAAGCAAATTCCAGACATGATATGTCTCCCCAGAAATAATTCACAATATGACAGCAAAGATTTAAGTACAAGTCCACACTCTCTAGACACTAACTTATGGAGCACTGTGCTTTTTCCTCTCAACACTCTTGCTGTGGGTTTTTATGTCTAATCAGCAGGAAATAAAGGGACAGGACGATTGGAATGGCTCTGAGCTGACGCATGTGCCCTGCATACCCAGCCTGTGGCCTGGGGGTACAACTCCAGCTTTTTGGATGGACTGGCACACACGAAGAAGCCAAACGTATGCTTGTGCAAGCCTGACCGCACTGTATTACTTGCCATCCAACTGTGCTGTTTCCGAATAGGGTTTAGAAATAGTTGTGGGCCCTGGACAGCAGAAGGGACCTCAGCAGTCATGGCTCATTTTATACATGGACACAGAAAGAGTAGCATGAGTTTGAACAATTCAAAGCAAATGAACTTGAACCTCAAACCAACCTATAGAAGAATAAAATCCCAACCTTTATCCCTGCAAAATTCCCGAGCCAGACTGAAAGCTGGACATTCAAAGCAACTTATCTTTCCAACACTTAAGAGAAACTGGGGAGAAATGGGACTCTTGTCACATCTTCTGTGTTCTTAAAACAGGATCCTAGAAAGTTCACTGGTCTGTGATCCGCAACCTCACTTCTGGGTTACTTCCCAGAGAGATGCAAGTCGATCACAAGACATTCACCACAGCATGGTGTCAGGCAGCAGAGAGAGACCCCTGAGGGAATGGGCAAGTGCCACTGAAGAGCACACACAGTGAACAGCCCAGTGGGCACCAGCAGCAGGCACAAGCAATGGACTAGACATACACACAGGATAGATACCAGGCAGCTGAGTAAAGAAAAAGAAACCAGAGTGGTAGGACCATGCTGTTTACTTGAGTTTAACAATGGCATACACCTGTAATCCCAGGTACTTGAGAGGCTGAGACAGGATTGCAAATTAGAGGGCAGTCCGGGCAATTTAACAAGATCCCGTCTCAAAATTTAAAAATAAACAGGCCTGGGGATATACTTCAGTAGTTGAGTGCCTCTAGGTTCAATCCTTACTTAATACCTTTCCTCCCAGAAACCTACAACAAAGCAAAAATAGAAGCAACAAGAACACATGCATACAACTAAAGTCCCCAAGAAACATACACATACAAAACCCATATATACACAAAGAGAATCCAAAATATGCCAAAATAAGAGAATACACATCAAACATACTCATAAGGTTCTCTACAGAAGGAGGAAAATAGAAAATAGGAATAAAGGGAGCAAATCAATGCACAAGTAAATAAGACCAAGAACAGAGCCTTACTTAGACCAATGACAGCATGTCACAGACAGAATAGTATTAACCCTGAACCCTAGAGGGAGGTTCAAAGAGGAAAAAGGGGGACAAACCCTCACTATTCAATTTTAAAAAATCAACAATTGTGAAAAGAAGCCTGGCCTCAACTATTTTAAAGTGTCCTTTCATCCTACTAGATAGCTAGTTGACAAATGGTCAGAACCTGAGAGGGGAGAACAGGGGAACTAAAAAAGGATTCCTTACTCCTTCCATAAAGATGGAGACTGACAACCTGTCTGCGTTCACTTCCTAGAACAGCGGGAAGAATGGCTGCACTTTGGGTCCCTCACTGGACCAACACATCTCTTGCATCTCACAGGTGAAGGTGGAGGGGCTCAAAAGGGCCCCCTCATAGTAACGCCTCCCTCACAGCGGGGACCTACTGGTCACAGGGCCTTCTGCTTCCAGTTAGATGGTTCAAGTCACAGCCCTGTTTACATTCCTTACCTATAGGAGGAGGTTTGAGCCTATAATTGTGCAGCAGTCCATACCTGTAATTTAGGGAGACTGAGGCAACAGGATTGCAAATTTGAGTGCTCCCTGGGCAACTTAGAGGGACACTGTCTTAAAATTTATAAGTAAAATAAAAAGGGGTGGGGATAGACCTCAGTAATAGAATGTTCCCAGGTTCAACCTCCAGCAACTGGGAAAAGAAAGTGGTTTGAAAAGTCTTCACCCAAAGTTGCCTCCTTGATGCTTACACAAATATACCTGGGCATCCCAAGACATAGCTAATGCTTTGTACTAAACTGTATTAGTGCTCAATTCCATGTACTCATGCACTAATATCATGGTCTGTAGGTGGGCAATGGAGACTAAATCTGTTTTCTCCTCTTTACTGAGTGACTTATGTGCACACCTCCAAGTGAGACTCTGAACAGAGCACTAGGCAGAAAGAGCTTCTTTGTGGAGCTTCAACTCTGATGGAAGATGCATACAGGTAAATGGGCAAGGTACTACCTCATAATTGGCATTGTGACAGGGATAAGGTACCAACTGGAGCTAGAAGTATAACCCACGCTGAAAGGTACCTGAGGAGCTAGGGAGACAGGGTCTCGTAAGAAGGGAAATCTGAGACTAAAGAATATGCAAAAGCCAGCTGAGCCTTGCAGGTACAAGGCAATGGTTCTTTCAAAGGATAGGACAAATACCTGTGGCTGCATCAAACAGGTAAGACACCTGTGAACAGCCTAAAGCTGTAGTATTTTCCAAAGAGTCTCAATACCATTCCCAGTCTCATGTGCCATCCCTCATCTAGTGCTGGTGTATATCTCCTCCCCAAGAGCTGGGGTAGGCATGGGACCAGTCTGACAAAACAGAGCACAGCTGAAACTCTGACTTGTAAGGCTGAGCTGTACAAAGGAGGTGGCTGCTATCTCACTTCCTCAGGACCTTTGCCCTAGGGAATCAGCCACCATGTTGTAAGGAACCTCAGGCCACATGGAGAAGCCACTCATCAACACTTGGATGGACAGTTCTTGCTTAAATCTCCGCTGAGTGCCAGGCATGAGATTTTTAAATCTCCGCTGAGTGCCAGCCACTGAAAGACACCAGTGACCCACTTCCCAGGTTTTAAGACACTAGATATCACTAAGCTGAGATAAACTACTACTGCCACACCCAATGCAAATACCTGACTCAGCACAATAAGTAGTTTGTTTGCTACTAAAGTGTGTTGCATTTTGTCATGCAGCCCCTGTAAAAGAACAAATGGTTAAGTTTGACATGGTGGTGCACGGCTGTAATATTAGCACTCTGGAAGACTGAAGTGGGAGGATAGTGAATTTGAGTTTAGCAACTTAGTGAGACCCTGTCTCAAAATAAAACATTAAAAAAGGTTAGGGATGTAGCTCAGTGTGAAGGTCCTGGGTTAAACTGCCTGCACGACAAAATTAAAACGAAGAGAACCAATGAATAAATTATAGTTATTCACATAATGGAAACCATTACAGGAAGGTAAATGAAAACTTTACAGTGTTGTATGCTGAGTGAAGGTAGCAGATCTACAAGTATATACTATTTGATTCTATCTAGTTAAGTGCAAAAGTGGGCCAAGCAAACCTGCTACAAGGCAAAGGAACAGTTGCCTGCTACAAAGGCAGAGATGAGGGCGGAGGTGTGTTTGTCTTAGGACATGCATTACACACAGGTTTTCAGTTTGTGAAAACTCATCAAGACATACACTTATGACATAATATAATCATATCTTGATATTTGACTGCTTTAGAACTCATCAGATGTGATACCTAATGCATTTCACACAAAAACTGTGTCCCTGATACTTGTGCAAGCTAGAACCTGTCAGTGTCGATTTTTCACTACATTTTCCAGTCAAAATAACTTATTTGCACTCACTTTGGTTCTCACTGTGCCTCTTTGAAACCAATTAACAGTGAGTATGTATGTGCCATTGGATAAGCACTTTTTGGTATATAGCTTAACTCCAAATGATGGGTCTGAGAGTCTACACAACAGTTAGGGGTTGCTATAATCATTCAAACCACTAGTGATATGAATGGAGAAGCAGGCCTCACTGCTCTGCCAACCCCTGATAAACATTAAGGTCCCCTATGCTACTGGGGCCCTGGGCTGGCTGCCCAATGGGCCATCTGGTGACTCAGAATCAGAAGGGATGTCTGGTGGACCTGACTCTGAACTATTATTTATCCTGATTACTGAGTTTTTTGGCATCTCCTAATAATTTGGGCCTAGCCCTGGCCAAACATATGGATTACAAATTTAAAAGGTTCACTCTTTTGGACTAGTTATTAGGAAGTAAAAAAGAATGGGGGTACAGATGTGGTTAATAGCGTTTAAGTTTCTGGACTGGGTGACTGAGGAAATGGTTTTCATGCAAATATCAATCTGGGGAGGAATATAAGTTCTGTAAAAGAGGCAGGGAAGATGATGATAGTTCAGTTTTGGACACACCAAGACCCAGGAATTTGACAGGCATATGAGTAAAAATACTTCATTTATCTAGTGATGGATCAAAGACCCAGAGGGAAAATCTGGATTGGGAATATGAATTAGGCTACAAACAGTTGAAAGGGAAGAGGGCCTGAGGACCAGATGAATCCAGTCCAGGAAAATACAAAAGGATTTGGGTCTAAACCCTAAAGGAAAGTAACACTTAGGGGATCACACTTGAACCACTGTGCAAATATGGGAAACAAAAGAGAACTGCTAAGAATAGTATTTCCGGTACACAGACCAGATGGGAGGTTAAAACCTGGAGGGATTAAAAACCAAAACCAAAACCAAATTATGTTTCCCAACTATAGATGTGTAAGAGCAAAGCAGCCCTTCTTGACTGCCTGCCTTCCTTGGGTGTGTGTCTGTGTGTGTGTGCAATGACACTTGTGCTATTAAAAGACTACCTCTCAACTTTGGTTAAACTTACTTAGAGCTTTAAATGATGAGCCAATTAACCCTGTTCCCACCTCTAGCTAGAGAGTAACATAAGACTGCCTTTTTTTTTTTTTTAATTTTAACTTTCTTGGGCCCCACTGGTTCTCCTCAGGTATCGGCTTGATTCTACCCATTTGCAAAATGAAAGGATGGGGGATGCCCACATCTTTCAGTGCATTCAAAATAACTGGATGAGGTAATGTTACACACATTTTATAAAAGAGGAGGAAGGCACAGACAAGTAAGGGAAAAGATAACAGAGTGAAAAAGGAAGCATGTGCTCCAGCACTGGCCAAGAGGACCAATCTAAAGCTTGGACTGCAGTGATTTTATTTTGTGTCTTAGAAGAAGGGAGGCTATGGCTGCAGAAGAGATGAGCAACCAGCCCATTCTCATTCTTTTTTTTTTTTTTTTTTTTTGGTACCGGGGATTGAACTCACAACCTAGTGTCCTTAACCAGCCCATTCTCTATGGCAGAGGCCTCTCAGGCACCTGGCCTTCTCCAAAGATCACAGTACTACAAAACAGGATACCTGGATCTATCATGTTGAGCTGACAAATACCTGAGTTTGGTTTTAATAGCCAAACCAATCAACTGAATAATCCTTAGAAAAGAACAGCAGCATGGATTAGAACCTACCTTGGCCTCCTAGAAAGGGGCTGGTCACACTGCTCATTTGTCCACCCTGGGAGATGAGGTGCAGAAGGCTGTCAGAGTACCTGCTGTTTCCCTCTGGAATTAGCCAACTGTCTGAGGACTCTACTCATCAGTTAAGCACAATGCAAATATACACCAATTCTGCCTGCCATCCCCAGCCAAAGGCTTTTTCCATGTGCTGTTCACTTGGAAAATGCACATCAGCCCTCAGCTCTAAACTTCTGGGGTCTGTTTGATTTGACACTATATTCCCATGTAGAAATGGTTTTTATTTTTATATAACAAGACTTTTATTTGCCTAACATGCCTGAGGCCCAGGGTCTGGTCCCCAATACCACAAGAAAAAGAAACCTAACAGAGAAAACATAAGTGAAATGCATCTACACTATTATATTATCTTTCTGTGGTCATGGGGATTGAGTCCAGGGCCTCGTGTATGCTATACAGACAGCTCTACCACTAAGTTACAGTCCCAGCCCTTGAAATATATGGAAGACCCTGTGTTACAGAACAATTTTTTATTTTCCTTAGAAAAATATAATCTCCTTTAGATCTATTAAGAAACAGTTCTGGGGCTAGGGGTTTAGCTCAGTGGCACAAGCACCTACCTGGCAAGCACAAGTTCATGATTTCAATCTCTGATACAAAAAGGGGAAGAGAGGGGAGGGGAGGGGAGGAAAAGAAGAGAAGGGAAAGAAAAGAAAAGAGAAAAGAAAAAGTTGTGTAGTTACTATTATACACAAAGATATACTTTATTTAGCTACTATCCACAGGCAGACAATAAGGCTATCTTCAGTATTTTTGCTTTTGGCTCCCCCACCCCAAGCATTAGTAACAACATTGTAATTAGTATCTTAGGCACTTGTTCAGTTTCATACTTCGGGTAAACTTCATAAAGAAAAATGACTTAGTTAAAACACAGATACTTTACAACAATAATCACAACTACAAAAGCAATTCATGTTCTTGAGAAAGGGTGGTTTCTAAGCCCACAGTGAGGATCCCTTGTAGACTCTACAAGGTGATGGGATGTCAGGCTGCTCTCTGTACCTTTGTTTTTAACCCCTGGTGGCAGGGGCTGATTGGTGCCAGCAGTTCTAGGCACACTGGTCTCAGCAAGGCCTTTTGTCTTGCCCACTTCCTTTCAGTCCCAAGGGTGGTACCCACTCCCCGCCTCTGCAGACCCTCTCTTCTATTTTCCTCTTTCTGAGTTCCTGGACTTTAAACATCAGCTGTGATTTTGCCTTATGTGGTCTTTAAGAAGTCCTTATAATAGGCTTCCTGCATTTTCTTCTTCCCAATTATGATCCCTTATCTGTAAACCTTGGGGCTAGAGATGGTTTGTAATTCAGATTTTTCCAGACTGAGAAAGGTCCTATTATGTAATAACTCTAATTAATGTCCAACACAGTACCACACAATTATATATATTAATACTGCTGTAGTGAACCACCAAAGAATGATAGGATCATCAGATTTCATCATTAGTATGCTAAAATCATTTGCTGGAGAATAGGATATTTGCAAGTCTCCAATGAATGGTTCCATACGTGACCTGCTCAATGCAAAAAGTTATCTTTACAAGGGAAAGATTTGGTAGCCACCATCTTAAAAGAATAAGCAAACATCATAAGTGATGGTGGGAAAATCTGACATTCATCAAGTACTTCCTCTATGATACAGCATGAGGTATACATCAGTAACACCTTTAATATTGCCAAAATGCTTAAGCTGAAACTAATCAAACCTTTAGACCTAATGTCCAGCTCATAAAGAGATAGGAAATGCAAGGGATAGGAAAATAGGTTAAATCACACCTTAAGGCAACAGGCAAATCTAGAACAAGGCAATTAGTCTATTCATTACAAGAAGTCAGGGTCACTTTGGAGAACCTACATGCACATGCATACACATACAAGGTGAGGAAGGATATTCTTGATTGAGGAACATGTGGCACATGCCTGTAATCCCAGCACACTGGGAGGCTAAGGCAGAAGGACTGCAAGTTCATGCCCAGCCTGGGCAATTTAGAAAGACCTGTCTCAACCCTGGGGATACAACTCAATGCAAAGATTCTCAAGCTCAATCTCTAGTACAAAAATGAAAGAAACACAACAATGAAACATAATATATTAACTTTTACTAGATCTTGGGTTCAATTTTTTAAAAATCTCAAGAAAGAAATTTCTGGTTTCTCTAAAGTCAAATATTCCTCAGATTAGAAGCTGAAGTCTGAGCAGAGAGGGACAGAACTGGAAAAGGGATGAGGATTTAGTGGTCCCCTCGAATGCTTCCCTCCAAAAAGGAACTGAATCCCTCCCTGTCCCTTGTCCTCATAACATTTTGTTTCTGCCAGCACTATTATACTCAGTGCAGCCTGTCTCGCACCATGTTTTTTGTGTACGTTGTCATCTCACACATTAGATTGTTTCTTAGGGCAATGAGTATATGTAATTTATTTTGTATTTTCCACAGTGATTCATAATAGCAGGTGTTTAATGTTTACTAAACATTATTGTTCAATGAACAAAAACGTTCAATAAATATGCTGAGTGGAGAAAACATTTTGGGAGTAAATGAGGCAATTTCACTATGAAGTAAAATTAGAGAACATTACAGAAGTTTTGTTAATTTTTAAAACTCTTTCACATTGTGATTCTGTTATAAATGTCCTTTTTTCAAGGAAATATCTATGTATATGAAGTAGTACATACAGATCACAACTGTTAGCAACTTATTAAGTAGCTCAACAAAAATCATACATACACAAATCAAAAAAATACTGTACAGCAAAATATTAGTAAATATTAAATTCAGGTGGAATATATGTGTGCCCATTGTACTATTTTAAAGATTTTTTAAATTTACAATAACATTTTTAAAAGCTTTAGTAAAATGCTATAATATTCATAGAAAACAAGATAAATAAGCAATTATAAATAGTCTCACCCCAGTTCAAGTTTTGCTGCCATGTGGGTCACAAAAATGCATTTGGTTTTCACAGCTTTCTGGATTTCAGAATTAATTTTGGCTGTTACCATTCTTGTGTAGGTCTTTAATCCTTCAAGAGTCCACCATAGTGTGTGATTTTATATGGAGATTCAGTTTGTTTCTCCATCTAATAAGTCCATTCTCCCAACAGTATCTACCAAACAATTCATTCTTTTTTCATTGACTCATGATTTACAGAATGTTAAAGTTTCACATGAACATGGTATGTGTGTATATATTTGGGGGCGGGTACTGGAAATTGAAATGAAGGTCTTCATATGGAACTACAGCCTCAGATCTTTTTTATTATTTTTAAATTTTAAGGCAGGGTCTTATTAAGTTGCTCAGATGAGACTTGAACTCACTATCCTCCTGTTTCAACCCCTAAGAGCTGGAACTGCAAACATCCATCACCATGCCTGACTTGTCTCTGATCTTTATTTTATTTACCCACTCTGTTCCTGCAAAGATATTTCACTGTCAGTACCACGGCTTGGCAGTGTATAATACACAACACATCAGTGCAGAAGTCCCATTTCTTTTCTTTGTAAAGGCTGATTTAGATAATCTAAATATGTTTAATAATAAAAGTGCTTTAAAAATCCAATTAGGATTCTGAGTGGGATTATGGTGGGCCTATACGTTGTTTCCCAAAGATAGCTGTACCAGTATTTAACTCATTCCACATGATCTTCTTAAATAGAATGCTAGCATTCTTCTATCAGATGATGGGCTATGGGTACCCCTCTATCAAGAGTGAACCTAACACCTGCCTTAATCAAAGATTGTGGCAGTGGTAATCCTCTGTGATTTCCAAAGTTGAAAATGCAATATAGCTTCCAGCTGGTTCTCTTAGGACAAAGCCCCACAAACCTCAAGTTGACATGTAAGAAGCACAAATACCCTTACGACACTATGCTGAAGAGATCACATGAAAAACTGACAGAGAAAGAGAGAAGTGGACTCAAACTGCTTGAGTCTCCCCAGACCAAGCATCAGGCATGTGAGTGAAAAGAGTTTTGAGATGGTCACGGCCACTGCCACTGTCTGACTGCAACTCATGAGTCGTTTTGAAAGCCTGGCAGGGCTGCTCCCAAATACCCAGCTTACAAAAACTGTGAGAGATAATGATTATTGACAGCTTAAATGATTACATTTTGGGTAACTTGTTACCCTATAGTTACTGAAATACCACTGAATTTATAAGTCAATGGGGAAGGAAGATTATCATCTTAATAATATTAAGTTGTACACAAAAATGTAGAATGTCTTTCCACTTATTGGATCTTCCATAGACCTACACATTCTTAAATTGATATCAGAAGTTGCATTGTTTGGTTGTAGTTGATTATTACTGCTGGTAGAGAAATGCAAATTTTGTATCTGACTATATCATATGAACATAAAAGTGTTGTTTCTTCCCCTCCCTGCTCTCTTTTCTTGGAGGTACTGGGGGTTGAACCCAGGATCTCATGCATGCTAGCACTACTCAGTGCTCTACCACTAAGCTACAAGTCCAGTCCTTTTGATTTTTATCTTAAGACAAAGTCTTGCTAAGATGCCCAGGCTGTTTTCAAATCTGATAATACTCCTGCCTCAGCCTCCCAAGTAGTGGGGGATCAGAGGCTTGTTCTATTGTACTTGGGTTTCTAATTCTTACATTTAAATTTCTTTTCCTTAACCTGTTGGTCATTACTTTCACTGCTATGTTTAAAACAAAGGTTTTCCACTGTATATGTTTACTATATATTTTTGGCTTTGGACTTTTATTCAAATAAGTGTTCCCTTTATTATTTTATTAAGAATTTTAAAATGGTATTAAAATCATCAAAATTTTTCTGTATAAGCTGAAATACATCATATTTTTACCTCCTTTTTGTCTATTGATAAATCTGCTGCTGAATTATCTTTTTATTATTGAAAATATGGTACTTGTACTTACAGTGATGTATTTGCCTTCCATATACCACTGGGTTGGTTAATTGAACTTTATTTGGTACTTTTATCATTGATATGCCAAGGAGCTTTTTCATTCATGATCAAATGTTAGTATATGCAGCTTCTTCAAGGAAAGAGCCTCCAAATTAGTTTTTTTGGGGGATGGAGGGTCAGTACTGGGGACTGAAGCCAGTGCCTTTATGCTGATCTGCATCACCAGGCCATTTGTTTTATTTTGCTTTTTAGATAGGATCTTGCTAAGTTACTAAATTGCCTAGGCTGGGCTTGAACTTGTTATACTCCTGCCTCAGCCTCTCAAAGTGTTGAAATTATAGGAATGAGCTACCACACTGAGCTATCTGGTCTCTACATTTGACTTCTGGAACCAAATGGGCCTCAAGAGGAGATAGCAGAAAGACGTCCTCCATCAACTCTTCCCCCTCTTGTCTGGCACTACACTACCACCTTCCCTGACTCTGTCCTTAGCTAAGTCCATGAATCACCTAATGACTTCCTTTTACAGATGTTCAAACACTTTGCAAGATTAACAGCCATCCTGCTAGTCATTTGTGCACTGTCCACGTGATAGGCTATTAGCAGCCTGAAAAACTGGTAAAACTTAACACTACTAATTTGACTATAAATTGAACTAAAAAATTTTTTAAAAGCAAGCTGCAGAACAATATGGAGAGAGTCCTTAGAAAACAAACTCATATATGCTTACATAAGTCTAAGCAAGAAATGCTTCTGAAAATGTACACGCATACTGCAAAATGGCACCTGGTCACCACTAGGCAGACACACTGTGGTGGAAGAAGAGACATAACTGAGACATAACCTTTTATTTTCTTTTTTATTTTATTGTATGTATGTATGTATGCATGTATTGGTAGTGCTCAGGATTGAAACTATGGCCTTCGGCAAGGATTTTTTTTTTTTTTGCAGGGGAGTGGTTATCGGGAACCAAACTCACAACCTCATACTTGCCAGGCAGGCACTGTGCCACTGAGCTATCTCCCCAGCACAAAGCTATGGCCTTGGACACACTAGGCAGATACTCTACCACTGAGCAACATGCCCAGTCCTTTTAAATTTTGTTTTGAGACAGGGTCTTGCTAAGTTGCCCAGGGTGGCCCTGAACTTATAATCCTCCAGTTTTACCCTTCTAAGTATCTAGGATTATAGGCATGTGCGACTTTGTTTGGTCACTGACCTTTTATTCTAGATGCTTTGTACTATCTGATTTTGTGATGCTAAATTCAAATTTCATAATTTAAACTAAAAACAGTTTTTAATTAGGTTCTCCCCACTGCTTAACCCTCACCCTAATTATCCCTCTTTGGGATAACTGGGTTCTCAGCTAAAAGTCACAGTAGTTGGGACTGCTGCTAAGACAGTATGACCACAATAGTCTGGGCCAGGACACCTGGCTCTAGCAGAGGAAACTGGAGGAGTCCGATGTGAACTGCAGCAGTCTAAGGCCACCTCTGTAATAGGCTGAGCCATCCTGCCCACACCAGTGCTGAAGCCTTGACCCCAGGAGTAAGTAGCCCAGCACTTTAGCAGGCAGACTCTACTACCAATAGAATGACAGGCAGTCTTCCTGGGGTTTTCTTATCATCTCTGCTCTGCCCTTTCTGCAGTTTTTAGCTCTGTATTATCACGAGTAATCCTTACTCTAATTACCAAGGCAAGGGGATCGGTAAAATGTCTTACTCCAGAGAAACACATTCCCTCCTTTTAAAAAGCTTATTTAAAAGTAAAAGAGCTACTGATAAAGGGCTCTTGGGTAAGATAAGCAAGTCACAGCCCTCAGCCCCATGTCTCATCAGGCTGAGGTAAGCAAACCCTGCATTTTTGCCCTACTGGTCTGCAGCCCAGCACCCCCACTGATGGTGTCTGACTGCCCTCCACTGGCCCTGTAAGGAGCACAAGCAGGCATGCAAGCTGCCCAAAGTGCACACACCAAGTGGGGGCAGGCTGGGCAGGCAGAGCCTCCAAAAAAACCCCTTCTGGCTCTCACCAATGCAAGATGCACTGGGTGTCAAGTATTCTGAATTGGGAAGCATCTTTACTCTCTCCAAGACAGGTCTAAGCTCACTGATCATTTAGCATTTCCATCCACCCAAGAAGATGGTGGAAGGGAGAAACACAAGAGTAGAGAAAAGCATGAGCAGTAACCACACATCTCTGGAACCACTCCTATGTGGCAGACCAGGTGCCAGGCTCTGGAAGTTTTATCTGCACTACTGCATTTAATCACTTGAACCTTTGTACTAAGAACCATTATTACTCCTACTGTACAGATGGGGAATCAAAGCACAGAAAGGAGAAGATAAGACAGCTGTTGAGTGATTGAACCCCAACAAGAAGCCTAACTTCAGGACAACACGGAATGAAATGCCCAGGGCAAAGTAGGGGGTGAAGGTAAATACAACAAACCAACACTCAGAATTGTTTCTCATTTTCAACCAAGATGATATAACTGAGTTTTAGTTTAATATTAAGCCTTATCTCTGAAGATTAGCTAACTGGAGACTCAAGGTAGGGAAGAAGTTTCCAGTTTCCAAGTTTCCTCTATTCTTTGGGTGATCTAGAAGACCTCTAGAAGAAAGCAAACAATCAAGAGAAAGGCATCTGTATTTTAACAAAACTCCCAGCCAGAGACCACCTCTAGCCCCAGCAGTGGGAAGGAGACAGACACACACAGGGAGGCCACAGTCAACCCAAATAGAAAGCACTTTTGCCCCTTCACTACTGGACAAAAGTAGCCTAAGTTTTGTGCCTGTGGAATTTTCTCTTTTCTCATTACTTCTCTAATAGGAGAGAGTCATTTGCAAACACAGGGAGCTGAGTAGCAACAAAAGGTCTACAAATGAGCTTCTTTCCAGATAGCCACAGACAGGCAGGGTGCCAGGTACTACAAAATGCATGAGTGACTGTGGTTCATGTGTTGAGGGTGATTTCACAAACTGCATCATTCACTCTCAAAACCACCAGCACATTGCCTGCCTTCATCTATTAATTCAAACACTTTTGTGTGTGTGGCTGTGGGTGTGTGATATGGGCAATTGAACCTGGAGTCTTTGCACTGAGTTACATCACCAGCCCTTTTTACTATTTTATTTTCAGTAGGATCTTGCTAAATTAGTAAATTGCCCAGGTTGGGCTTGAATTTGCAATCTTCCTGCTGCCCAGGCCTCCCACAGTACTGGGATTAGAGTCATGGGGCATTACACACTTTTAGGAGACCTAAAAAACTTAAAATATGCAAAATAGTACCAGATATTTTTTCAAAGACCCATAACATGCATATTCATCCAAGATAAATGCTCTTTTTTCTTTTTTTTTTTTGAGACAGAGTTTCACTATACAGTTCAGCCTGGCCTTGAACTCACTTTACAGCCCACGCTAGCCTCGGAATGCAGTAATGCTCCTGCCTCAGCATCCAAGTGCTGAGATTATAGGTGTGCACCACCACATGTGGCCTCAAAATAAATGCTGAACATTGCTGTGGATGTTACAGCAGGGGTAGGTACTGGAGATGAAGGGAATAAGGTCAAAGTAAAACCAGGTGGAGCCTAGGACCTGGGCTTCTTTCTACCTCACTGTAGGCTGGAACTCACCACTCACCTCCAGAGCATGCATATCCACATGCAGCAGGCTGTCCTGCCCAAAGCTCCTGGAAGTCTCTCCCTGACTGTCAGGGTAGAAGGATGACCAAACACTTTCGCAGAGTCCAGCTCTGTAGAACTCCTTAACCTACGCTGCTGCTGCTGGATGGTGTGGTAGAAAAGGGACTAAACAGGATGTTGATGCAAGTGAACTTTCACCTACAGCCTGCCCCAGCCACGTGGGTAACTACAAACAAATGTGGTGTTTGTCTCCATTTGTTCCCCTGTAATATGAGGAGTCTGGCTTATGCCTCTAAGTTTCCTTCTAATTCTAAGGCTTAAGGATTCAAAGCTATGGATTAGCTTGGTATTTCTCTTGCTGTAGATGTCCTCAAGGGAAGTTTAGAAAGGTCCTTGGGTTGTTCTTTCCCTGAAGAAAGGCAGAAGTAAATAAAAGGAACTGAGAAGCCCCAGGCCTCATACATAGTAAATATTATAAAATGATTGTAGAAGTGATATTCTGGTCATTAGAAAAAGTCTGTACGAGAGGCTGGACCAGGGATGTGGCTCGGTGGTACAGTGCATCATGCATGAGGCCCTGGGTTCGATCCTCAGTATCACCACTACTACCACCAAAAAAAAAAATGTCCGCTAAGAGAATACTTATTAGCCATAATGTTAAGCCAAAACCCTTGACTGAGTTCTCTAAAGTAAAGAAGATTTACAAAGCAGTTATGTAAACTTGCAAGAAAAGGACCAGGTCCTAGCCTCTAAATCTGCAGCTATCTGCAATAAGGCACAGATAGCAGCTGGAAATAGGCAAAGCCGAGAGTATTTCCACAATGAAAACTTGGGGAAACAAAACTTGAGGGGAGGGCAGTACTAGGGGCTGAACCCAGAAGAAGCCTGTGCATGCTAAGCCAAGTGATCTGCCATTGAGCTATATCCCCAGACTATAACCAAGCACTGATTGGTTACACTAAACATATACTGTGTAGATAAGAACGCAAGATGATAGAAAGCTTTGAAACAAAAAGGCAGTTCAGAAGGAAAAATACTTGTTGCTTCACAGGGTTAGCAGACTGGGAAGTTTATAGGTAAAAAGGTGATGGTGGTGCCTAGGAGTCAGCCTGCCAGGGCTTTCAAGTCAAGGTTTCAACATACATTCAGGAACTTGAAACATTCTTTTGCTGGTTTTGGTCTATAGCTGTTAACTGATATGCTTCTCTTATCTCTCCAGCCCATCATTAAATTTATGACTCTCAGATTCTTCTGTGAGCAGAGACAGTTGACTTCAGAATATTCCCCCTCATTTTTATCTGCACTCGATACAGCCAGGCCATCTGGACCTCTTTGTCAGGACCACTTGCTGCTTCCTGCCCCCATCCTAAGCTCCGCTTAGCTACACTTGCCTGGAGCACAGATGTCCTCAGAAAGAGACTAAGGACGGGCACTGAGAGAAGTCTGACCCAGGGCATCCCTGCCTCTCCTGGATGACCCTGCCATGCACTACTGCTACATGTATAGATGACAAAGTGAACTAGGGAACATGTGGCCAAAGTTGCTTTTGACAAGATTAACAACATGTTCCATGTTTGCATTCTCTTTCACCTAGCTCTTTTAATGGACTCTTTCTAATAAATAATTCATCACACTTCAGCAACTCTCAACTTTAACAAAAGGTCAGAGTATTGATGATGAACCACTGCATGAACAACTCACCTCACAGGCTGCCTTCAGAGACAGACGCCTGGAGGTGCTGGTGCTGGTGCTGTGGGGGTATCAGCCTCCAGCACCCTGAACTCTGCACCGTCTCAGTGGCACACTTCAAGGAACCTGCCTTCTGAGATGCCTGTTAAAACACAAGGTTCTAACCATGTTACTACAAATGAGCTGGAACAGGTCTGTCAAAGCAAGTTCTTTCAACTGCTTCAATTCTTTTGAAGTTACTGAACAGCCATTTGCTTACTGTTTTATGCCACATAACAGCAAGAACATGGATATTTTTTCATTGACATTCTGTCAAAAGTGTAACCTAATTTTGCTTTTCTCTAAGACGAAAAGATGATGCAAAGTAGCATCTTCCAACGTGGCAGCAGCAGGCCCTCAGGAAAGGGAGGCCAATTGTCAGTGAAAGGCCTCAGCCCTGCCTGAAGCTGACACACAGCAGCTGGCTCCTGGCTGGTGGCAAGATTAATTCTCTGAAGAAAACTGGGAGAGTGATAGTTACACTGGGGTGTGGAGAACAACTGAGAAGTCCTACACTTTTAATGTCTTTTCCCCTTGGTGACTTCTAAGCCATTTCACACAATGCCAGCAAGAGTATCAAATTTCTGCTGAGGGGTCTGAATTCATCAGCACCCCCTGAAGGAAGTCACCATGGGTGGCCTTATTGACATCTTTTCTCACATTTTCTCAGCCCTCTCTTCAGACAGTTAAGAAACGCTAATACTTTCACAGCACTGAGGAGAAATGAAGAAATGAACTCTGAAGTCTTCCCTCAAAGTCAAGGGTGTATCCACACTTCAAATCCAGGTTTCTCAAATCCTAAATTCTTCTTCAAATTTCAAGATTCCTTGAATTGGTTATGCTACAGTGGATTTCATGATCCTATTGCTCAAATGGATGGATACAATTCCCTGTTCCTGCCATGGGCAAGATGGGGCTAGCCAGATTTAGAGGACTGCCATTTCCCTTTGTTTAGTGACAGCTCAGTGCAAGTGCTCCCAGGTTTTTAAGAAGTGAGAGTGGTTCTCCATGTATCAGACTGTGCCAAGTAAGCAAATCAGGACTCTGGCCTCCCCAAGCTGTCTGTGTACCACAGACTTTGCAAATGAATGCATAGGAGTAAAGTGAGAAAAAAGATAGGAGACTAGAGACTGTGACTGCCAACAGGCAAGTGAAATGAAGCTAGCCTGAAGGAGGGAGGGAAGGATCAAATCTATGGTCTTTAGTCCACTTTGACACTGATTTATACAATTTCCAACCACTCCAAGTACAAAAACCTCCAACTCTGGGATCTGAATGCATCTCTGCTTCTATCTAAAAATGGAAGGATCAAATAAGACCTGAGAACAAACTTTAAGAGACTACAGTCTTTTGATGGCAGAAAAAACTGGTTCGTAGGAGATTTGAACCATTTCATCACAAACAAAAATAAAAGGTTGTAGTTTTCTCTGATACTCCCATGGTATTAGAGATTTATTATGCTTGATCTTGATCTATTATGGCATTCTTTCTGAAATTCGGCAGATATTTGGCACCAGGCCTGTGACACAGGGCAGGGTGGTCACGGTGTCTGGGACACATTGAGGAACACGCTTTTCACAGTGAAGACATCAAGGCCAGGGTCTGTCACTTATACTCAAATTAGGAGGACAGGCAGGGGTAGCCCCCTAGGATGGAAAACATGGCAAAATCCAGAAACAGTCTGTGAAAACCAAAGTGGCCACACTCGACTAAGGTCCACAGAGGCCCCAGGGGATCTCCTGGGAAATGAGACCCAAGGTTTTCAAAGGAGGCAGTGCGGGAAACTCGTTGATCCAACCCATAGAGCAGACCTACCGACTACGACCCACTGCCACTTGATGGCTTGGTCGTGCTGGTGACAGAGCTACCAAATTCAACGCAACCCAAACCATTCTTTCCAAAGTAAGGCACTGCTTACTTCCTGCCTGAGTGCTCACAGGAAGGGTTGGGAGCCCTACCATCCAGCAGAGCTCCAGCAACACTTCAGTTCTTACCCTGACAGTCATTTCTGATCTAGAATAGTTGCCTCCATCCTAACCATTTCTCTCACTCTTTTGGGAGGCATTGGCTACTCTGTGCTTTCCCCTTTGTTGCCAGTGCCTGCAGTAGTACTGGGCCAGTACTATGGGGAAATAATCCTTGGACTTAACTGTCATTGTGTTACTGAGTGCCCTTGGCAAGCAAAGCTACTGAAAACCAAAAAAGGAAATGCTGCATACCCTGGAGAAGAAGAGTTCACCTACTGGGGACAGCCCTAGACTATCATCAACTCTATATACTCCTACATAGAAAGCAAAAGAAAGAGCTCAGGTCAGACATCAGGAGAATATTTATAGTATGAGAAGGGACAAAGTAACCTTCCTCTTTTGGGCCCCTATTTGTTGAGGATAAGAACAATGGCACTGGTTCCTACCCTTCTCCATACAAGCTCACTGTGTATAAATGGCAATTTTGGTACCAGGAATCAAACGCACAACCCTGCGCTTGCCAGGCAGGCACTTATGCCACTGAGCTAAATTCCGGCCTAAATAGCAGTTTTGAAAAGTCAGCATCTCTCGAGAGCCAGCCATGTTGAAACTTGGGGGCTGAGCAAAAAAAGCAACAAGTGCTTCTTCCTGGTAAGCGGTGGCGGTGCAAGCCAGCAGCGGGTGCGCCAGGGAGAAAACAAGTCAGCGTCTCCTGTGAGCCTACTGGGGTGCCAGCTGTGAATCATACGCGCTCCCCCAACACAGACACACACACACACACACACACACACACACACGTTAGCAACTGGAAGGTGTTAAGGACAGCAGGAGTTGATAGCAACTAAGGCACATAAAGCAACTAAATGCTTGTATTGTTGGGTTGATTATGCTGACCTGGGGCCAGAGGTCTGAGCATCTCTCGGGAGGATGACTACAGGCAATCCTTCTATCTTCTCTTTGAAGGCAAATATTATTTTCACTGTTTTGCTTTGTTCTGATTGTTTTGCTCTATTCAATATTCTGTTTTGATAGGTTTTATAATGTTCTGCTTATGGTTTGATTTTGCTATACCTGATTGAATGGACAACTATTGTGAAGATAACAAGATATACCATGGTACCTATACTGTTATCCCAGTATCCTGCTCTGAAGTTCTGTACCAATTTCACTGCATTGTCTCGATTGGCTTTGTTCTGTCTTGTTCTGCTGTATTTTACTATCTTCAAAAAGAATAAATAGTTTTGAAGGCAGACAGGAGAACAATTTCACTGACTTCCTTGCAAAGTAGCTCTTGGCTACAATCTTGATGCTGGCAAAGATGAATTCCTCATTTGTTTATTAAAATTTTCACCTGTGAAGTTGGTTTCCATTTTCCCTCTGTCATTAGAATTAGAATTAGAAAGTTCAAAAAGTAAAAGGGATCCTAACCCAGCCTGATAGCATATTCCTTTAATCCTAGTACTCTAGAAGGCTGAGGCCCAGACTGGGTAATTTAGTGAGACCTTGTCTCAAAGTTAAAAAAAAAAAAAAAAAGTCAAAGGAATCCAGAAGAGAAAAAAGAACATGAAAGAACAGAATCTGATTATTCTGCTGTCCTCTACAGAGAAGGTTCTTTAACTTTACATTGTAAAGTTAAATCCAAGACCAAATTAGTTCATTTTTAAAAAGCCACCAGCTGTTGATTAAACCTGCTGATTTTTTTCAAAGCAAATAAGAAAACAAAAGTGTGGCCATGTCTATTTGTATTGGAATAATCTCGCTGAATTCCATTTAGATCAGAAGTCTGGCAGGAAAAGCAAACCATGCATTTGAATTATGCTGGCATCGAGGAAGCAGGGCCAGGGAGGAGGAGGAGGTAATCTAAGAAGCCCTGGGACTATCCGACTCTTACTGAGGCATTCCCAGGAGATTCTAAACAAAGCTAAAAGAAAATGTAACTGCAAAGCTGTCCTAAGCAGCAGCCTAAATTTGGTGTGCCATATACTCAAGAAACTGAACTGGAAGATATCAAGACTGATGGATCAGAAGGAAGATTCTGACTTAATTTTGGCATTAAAAGTCTCCCACGAGACAAGCCAAGGGCTCTAAAAATTGAGGTTTTGTTTCCCTCATATCATCCTACTTGCAAAATTCAATATCTTTAAATCTCAGGTTCTATTTTTGTCAAAGAGGAGCAATACCAGACTTGCTCTTTAAGAAAAGGAAGCACAAACATCTGACAGACTTATATTCTTGACTTTCAAACCTGTGTCAGCTGCAAGACTACTGCTTTTGTGAGCATTGTCACTGAAAATGATGGAATCATTAATCCAACCTCAACTCTTGCAGGCCTCTGGCCAGAGCTGCCTGGTAAAAATAGGAAGGAACATACGACCACTTGGCTTGCAGGCTGAGGTCTACAGAATAAGATGGGCCCCTCTCCACGTCAGCTTCCTTAGGCCCTTGCCTCTTCAAGAGAAGATTCCAAACCAGGTGTGGTGACACATGCCTGTAACACCAGCACTTGGGAGGCTGAGGCAGGAGGATCACCATGAGTTTGAGGTCAGCCTAAATGATGCAGCAAGAGCCTGTCTCAAAACAACAAACAAAAAAAGGAAGCAAGAAGAGAGAAAAGAATGGGGAGGGAGAAGGGGAGGATAATTCAATAATTATGAATCCTTCAATTTCAAATCAGATACAGAAAAGGAGCTCTAAAGTCACACAGGAAGAAGGACCTAAAAAATTAACCATCAACTATTAATAACTATTTGGACCTCAGAATTTTCTCTGATAGCAAATATTCCCAATCGTGCATAAATATAATCTGCCAGCTCAGCAAAGGAACTGATTATTAATTCTAAGCAGCTCAGGGATGGCTCTGGGTCATCAGCTAGCAAATACTCTTATTTAGGACATACCAGAGCAGAAACATGCTTGTTTTCTTTGGCCCTTGTCATATAACAGTCACTCTCTTGGCCCTTCAAGAACATGTCCAGTTAGAGACAAAGGTAACTTGTCCAGGGAAAATTCATTCTAATTGGAAAGGAAATAATTACCTGACAAAGACTGTGGGTTTCTATGCTGTTTTTCACCTGGAAAACCAAAGTCCTCACCTGAGGAGCTAGGAAGGATTCTGAAATTGGGAGACAGGATGCTTACACCTTTCCAACAGAAATGAGGCCCCATGAATTGGTGGGAAGAAGTTTCTCTTCCAAGTGTGTAGCTGGTATACCCACACTGCCTTGCTTTTGTGGGCTATAGGGGCAAAAGAACATTCTTTTTCCCTCTGGAGGTTCAATATTTGAAATAACTAGTAGCAGACAGAATAACAAGAGAAAAAGCACACAAATTTATAAACATGCAAGAGCCCAGGAATCTCACAAAGTATGGAACCCAAAAGCGGGTCATATGGTTGAGCTTAAGCAACATTCAACTTCATAGAGAAACAGAAGCTTGGGGTCCCTGTGTGGGCCTGCTGCTCTGGAAAGAGGACAGGCCTGGATGGGTAATGAAGGAAATGCACCGAGAACAAAGGCTGTTTTGCTATGCATACTTTCTCTTGGGTAGGGGCCCTCAGAAGAACAAGTGGCTGCTTGTGGCAAAGCCTCTCTGAGCAAGGTGTCAGACCTTTAGTCTCCTTTTCCTGTTAATCTTATCTGTTTAGTGAGATATCAAGGAGGGGCCCCTTTGATAATTTCATGAACCTGGGGGACCTTTCCTTAGATAAGGCACCAAAGAAAGCCCCTGCCTGCCTTTGCTGCTAAACTCTTTCATTCTGAAGAAATCAGCATACTCAAGCATCACATTTCAGAGTTATGTTTCCTGAGCCCCTACACAGCCAAAGAAAAGGCTTCTATCACAGGGCTACTGCCAGTGCCGGCCTCAAGTCCAGAGCCAACCAGACCTCAGGGTGAGGCCTGGGCTGAGTCAGCAGCATGGAAAATGGTGAAGGTTCAAATTCTTCACAAAAATCCCCCAGCACCTAAAGTCAGAGTCCTGGTTCTGCCACCAGAAGACAACACTCTCAGTCATATGTGGACAACTTAGAAAATACAGACCATCTGATAGGCACCAAGGGAGAAGAGGCTCTCTATTCCAGCAAGCCAGCAGTGCAAGTCTATTTGGACCAGAGAAATAGTCTCTTTAGAAAGCATTAGGATGAGGGCAAGGAGGAAAGTCCAAATGATGTTTTCACACTCAATTCCGTATGGGGGAATACCCAACCCTGCTTGCTGAGAGAGGAGAACACACATCTGCACCCCCTTTCTACCTGTTACAAAAGTCTTCTTTCAGCATGTGTTCTGGGAAGCTGATACAATCTCAGTGACAGGTTCATCAGACACCCTGCTCCTTTAATTGCTGCTCTGAAACAAGAAAGCTACATACGAAACCAAGCCAGGAAGAGAGCCAGACACTCTTGTTTGGACTTGACCAGTGGGAAAGCTGCATGTGCAAGTCAAGGAGGTCTGGGATCATTTCACTGATGGGGACAGTTAAAGCCAAAGTGCCACTGCCATGGAGCAAGTTGCACATTCCTGATAGGCCACGCTCCACATGAACAGGTTAAGGTCAATCTTCCCGAGGGATCACTACCAAGACAGAAATCGAGTAATGCCACGACAGAGCCAGCTGGAAGAAACAGTCACCAAGGCCTAAAACACTGGAACAAAAGTTCCCCTTATCCATGGTTTCACTTTTCACAGATGCAGTTAGCTTTCATTAGCTGTTGTCAACTGTGGTTGCAAATAATACATGGAAATCTCATAAAAAAGCAACTCATTAGTTTTAAACTGTTTTGACTAGTGTGATGAAATCTCAAACTCCATCCTGAGATGTGACTCACCCATTATCCAGTATATCCATGCTGTATACACTACCTGCTTGTTATTCTGTTATCAAAGTGGCAGTGCTTATCTCCAAGAAGCACTTAATGGCTCTAGGGCACAAGAGTAGTGATACAAAGGAGACACCAGGCATAAAACATGGAAAGACAGGGCTAAAGATGTAGCTCAGTTGTACAGTACCTGCCTAACATGCACAGAACCTTGGGTCCAATCCTAGGACTGCAAAAACAAGCAAACAAAAACAAAAACCCAAAAAGATCGTGGAGGGACAGATTAACTCTGGTGTTTCATGGCAGTAGTGCAGGGCATATAGGTACTTACTTGTTGTTATAAGGGATCTCCTGGGAATCTTGGGACATAGTCCCTAGAGATAGGGGAGACTACTAAATTTTCTGACTATTAAATTATCAAACTGCTGCTTAAAATAAAAAGCAACAATTCCTTAGACCCTTGATTAAAGGCATCTGATTCAGAGCCAAAGCTGAAAACCTAGCATGAGGCCAGACATGCCCACACAGGAGTAACTTCCACAAAGTGACCATTCCTGTCCTTGTCCTCCTTTTCCTCAGGTCTTATAGGGAAATTCACCAAAGATCTCAGATGGAAAACAATGAATCAGAGCCCAGCTTGGCCCTTGAGATCCTGCGATCAACAAAACAGGCAGAACAGCCAGGGTACCAGTCAGCGTCTCCCAACAGGACCATTCCTTACTATAAGTGACTTGAACCAGAACCAGAACCAAAATCAGACTCCTAGAACCAGAATCTGGACAGTATCCTGGCCATCACAATGGTAGTGGCAGGGTTTTATTTTCTTTTCACAAACCAAAACTGCTCAAGTCAGGAACTACATTTCGAGTTCAACACAGTTATGGTCCTTCAAGACAAAATGCATTGGTAAAAATACTCAGCTCTAGTATTTCCACTTGGGTTCTGCCTTGCCACAGGAACTACAAAATAGAAAATAAGGGGCCTTGCTAGGGCTGAGAAGTACAATGCAAAACTGTCAACAAGGAGAGAACAGGTCATTTAAAATGGAACAACACTATTGGCTGAAAGAAGAGATACACAGCTGAGTTAACGAAAAGTTTTAACCAAGGCTTGGAAGACATTGATGAGCAAAAGGAATATATGTGGGGAGAACCTGAGTTACCACAGTAAGTCAAACAAGCCAGGGGGTGCTAAACAGGGAGCCAGGAAGCCTGGGCATACTCTAAAGGTACTTACCTAAAGTCAAAATTTTCTTGGAAATATGACATGTGCATGCCAAAGGACAATCTAAAAAGACATAGTGCTTATGAGGAAACTTCTCTCTTGTAGGACAATCAAATTTGCTTATTTAATATGAGAACAGCTGGGCAAGGTGGCACACACCTAAAGTCCCAGTACTGCTGGCACAGGAGGGTTGCTTCAAATTCCTGGGCTACATAGTGAGTTCAAGGACAGCATGAAATACGTAGCAAAACCCTCTCCCCAAAACCAAAACAAATAAATACATCTGTGGTTGCAAATAGTACATGGAAATCTCTTTTTTAAAAAATGTGAACTGTGTTTTACAGTATGAGGTCTGTGATGGGAATCTGGATGCAAAGAAGGAAACCTATAGGCTTACAAGTAGCCTTGACAGCTGCAGACATCAGGCACCAGTAATTTTTACCCTTCCAATTGGAGCCCTCCAGTTAGAGAACATAATTCCTTTCTGACCCCCTGTTCCCATCTCATATGTATATTTAGATAATTAGTGTTTAAGGTTCCAGCCACCCACCTGAACTAATTTTATAAGGTAGGGTGGGAAGTGAGATAAAATCCCCTAGATTTCCTCTGAGATCTGTAAATACAGCTTTAGGAAGGCAATCAGCCTAGCCAAAGCAGCTTTCAAGAGCACTGGTCTCCTCAGGAGGCTCCGCCCTCACAGGGGTCCCAGGCGCCTCAAGGAGCTAAGTCAGAGGAAGTCTGCACACGTCAGAGCCCCAGAAGCACAATCAGAGCCTTATCTTTATCAAGCAAACACCAGACAGCATTTGGTGAATACAAACAAGACAGAGGGAGGGGGCGGGCTGCACAAACTACCAAGCAAATGCAGGGAGATGTTGACTGCACAGTGGCAGTGATGTGAGTGTCTGCTTCTCTACGCAACTGTCTCTGGGGGCCTGTCTGCTGGAAGAGGGAGGTGGTCTTGCAGGAGTGAGAATGTCATTTACGCCCTTGAGATCCAGGACTTGGCCTCACCTTAAACAAGCCTGCTGACCTGGAGGAACCTTTCAAGTCAGCAAGGAGAACAGGCATCGCCTTCTGGGACCCTTTACAAAGGATTCATCTCGGGGCCCCAGGGATTCTACAGCCTCACACTCTGAGGCGGACCAGGGGAATGTGATATTCCCTGTCTGCAGTGGAGTTTGGGTTGTGCTGGTATCAAAAAGTAGTGAACATTCTCAAAGCATGTGCATTTCATTGTATGTAAACTTCACATTAAAAGGAAAGAACTGTTGGGCTGGGGATTTAGCTCAGTGGTTTAAGCGCCTGCCTGGCAAGCACAAGGTCGTGAGTTCAATCCCCCGTACCAAAAAAAAAAAAAAAAAAAAAAGAACTGTCGAAATGTGGTGGTACATGCTGCAATCCCAGTACTCTGGAGGCCAGGGCAAGAGGATCCTGAATTTGAGGCCAGTCGGGGCTACACAGCCCAGGGCTTTACACCTTGTCATAAAACAAACAAAAAAGGAAGATAATGAAGTGAAACAAACACTGAACACCAATTAATGGTGTGTATGTTGAAATATTTGGAGATAACTATACAGTTTTCTTTGAAATGAAATGAGAGGTTGATGGATGGAAGAGTAAACAGATGAATAATAAGCATATTAAAAAATATACACAAGGATGGGTTGTGGTGGAGGGGTTGCCATGGCTGAGCCAGCACATGAATATTTTGACAAAATTCCTCAGGCAGGTTAAATAAACTGTGGTCCACTCATACCATGAATACTACTTAGTAATAAAAAGGAACAAACTACTGATACGCAAAATAACTTTGGACAGGAAATTTTGCCAAGTATAAAAAGCTAACCCCAAATGTTACATGTCATATGATTCTATTTATAAAGCATCAAAATAACTTAATTAGAGACGAGAGGTCAGTGGTTGCCAGGCCCTAGGAAGGCGGGGGGGATAAGTGAGCAGCACTAAAGATCTCTGGGGTGATGAAATTGCTCTGTATTTTAATTGTGATGTTGGATACATGAACTCACATATACAATAAAACTACCCAAAAGTACACACACATACAAAAAAGGATTATTTTCTATATTTACTTTGGACCAGCTGTAAATATGCTACCTAAAACTTACAGAGGAGTTTTTTTTTTTTTAACAGAATATTTCATACCCATTCTAGAGGTGCTGATAAGTGTCTCCCAAATGTCCATGTGTTAAAGGTGTGAATGAGCTCAGCCTGTGGCATTGCTAGAGGAAGCACCTTGTTGGAAGTCTTCCAGTTACATGGGAACAGATTGAACCCTAGCCCTTCCTCTTTCTCTCTGCTTCCTAGGCAGCCTATTCCACCACACACTCAGGACGTCAGCCTCAAGCCATAAAGCAATTTAGGTCAACTAATTACAGACTGAAACCTCCAAAACTGTGGGCCAAAACAAACTTTTCCAGTCTTTACGCAATGGAAAGCTGTACAAAAACATCAAACCTGGGTTCTCTTAGCTTTGAGGGTTCATGCTGTAACTTGTGAGTAAGCTTCACACAAAGCATGAGGAAGCATGCTCTATACACAACTGAAAATAAGACCCTGTCTAAAAAAGGGAAAGCATAAGTAATAAATCCTTCAAACTACAACCCCAGCAGGGAAGTAAACCATGATTCCTCTCGTTTTTCATGATGTAGTAACATTGCTCCAGTTTAATTATACTGTAAAGAAAACCATCTTTACACATTTAAATACTGATGTGATATCCTTAACAAACGAAAGGTTAAGCAAAATAAGACACTAGAAGCTGGGTGTGGTGGTACACACCTGTAGTCCCTGCACTCAGGAGGCAGAAGCAGTACTGCTGTGAGTTCAAGGCTAATCAAAGGCTACACAGCAAGTTGAAGGTTGGCCTGAAATACATAGCAAGACTCTGTCTCAAAAAACAAAAAACACTTCAAGCTTCTACAAATTCACTGTCTACCTTACTATTTTTCACTATCCCACCCCTCTTCAACCCACAATCATGTAAAAAAGGTAATTTGTAAGACTTTTGTAATCAAGGTTAATAATAATTGAGAGCTAAAACTCCAAAACTTAACTAAATGATGAGAAACATATCAATTCTAGTCACTTGCTGACTTTTAAGTACAGTCTTCTTAATTCTGAAAATGAAAATCATGGGAATTTCCAGTTATAGTAATACAATAGCCCAGATAACCAGAAAACCTGATGTTACAAATATCTAATCAACTGGAGAACAAAGAAGGAACTGGAAATCCCCTGGTGCCAGAAACTAAGAAAGAACTAAAAGGGGCAAGAGGAAAAGGAGCCCTTCTCTGCCTATGTGACCCAGAAGGGAGAAAAACTCCTCTGTGGTCTGTAATTGCAGCTGTACTTCCTATAGCTTGCTTAAGATGAGCTTGCAGTCAAAAATTACAAAACAAAACAAAAAAATACAAGACAGGCGAGGACAAGAAAACAGTATACAATCTGGCAAATCCTATAAAATACAGTACATAGACTAAAGGATTAAAGACATAAAAGACAGATTCCAAACTCCAGAGAACAGACATTATTGAGGAAAGGAAAAAGTAGACAAGAAAAAGAAGTATGATTTTTGAAAATAAAAAGAGTACCATAAAAGTTTTTAAAACACAATGAGGGCTAGAAATGTAACTTGATGGTAAAGCACCTGACTAGCATGTATGAGGCTCTAAGTTTGATTCTCAGCATCATAAAAAGAAACAAAACAAAAAATATAAAGGTATATAAGGATTATCCATGATTCCCAAACCTCCTGGGTCAAAGTCACACCACTTCAGAGTTAGGAGTCTCAGATCATTTAGCAGATACCACCCTACCCAAGTCATGGGACAAACTGACATTACAGACATCCTCGTATGATACAGTGGGAAGGATACCATGCAGTCCTTTTGCCAAGGCTATTTAACTTGAACCTAATCATAAGAAAACTTGACAAGGGGGCTGGGGATGTGGCTCAATGGTAGAGCTCTTTTTATGGCATGTACAAGGTCCAATTCCTTGTACAAGTTCAATTCCTAGCACCAAAAAAAAAAAAAAAAAGAAAGAAAGAAATCTTGACAAATTCAAATTACGAAATATTTCTCATCTCTACTCTTGAGAAACATTATCCCATGAAAGGGAGGGGACAAAGGGGCTATTGCAGAATAAGAGAAATTAAAGAGCCAGTACGGTAGCCCATGACTGTTTTTCTTTCTTTCTTTTGTTGGTCTTTTTGAGACTAGGTCTTGCTATGCAGTTCAGGTGAGTCTTGGGTTCACTTTGTAGTCCAGGTTGGTATCAAACTTGCAACAATCCTCCCAAGTGCTGGGATTGCAGGTTGTACCACCATGCCCAGCTCCACAACTGTATTTCTAGCACTCAGACTGAAGATCAAAGAGTTCAAGGCCAGCTTTCAAATCCAACTATACGGCAAGTTCCAAACTGGTCTAGACTACATAGTAAGATCCTGCATGGCAAGATTCCATCTTCAAAACTAAAGAAAAAAAAAAAGACTGAAAGATATGACAATTACATATAAACATAATCTCTGATTGAATCTTCAATTAAAAAACAAACCACACAGTGGTAGAGTATGTATGGCCTAACATGTATGAGACCACAGGTACCACTGACAAACAAAAAATATATAAAAACTATAGAGGACATTCTGGTAACAAGTGAAAATCCAAATAAGGTCATTACGTCATATCATTATTAAATAATTGGATGTCAGTATCAATGTTAATATTCTTACGTGTGATGACTATTATAACCAGGGGAATGTCCTTCTCAGGCTATATATAAGGAAGTGTCCAGGAGGGAAATGTCAGTGTCCACAAACAACTTTTAAATGGTTCAAGAAAAAATAAGGAATAGTGCAAATATGGTAAAATGCCAATTGGCTGAACCTAGTTGAGGGATATGTATTTGTTGTGCTATTCTTTCAAGTTTTCTGAAAGACTTAAGTTTTTTCAAAATCAGTTGGGGAAAAGAAAAATGCAATGTTGTACATTTACAAACATAAAACTCTTTGTATGTATCAAGTTAAATGTGATAAAGAGTATGCTGGAAAAAAGAAAAAAGAACAGACAGTATTTAATGTGGTTCCAATTCAAATAATTTACAGAGTAAAAGTCCTGATGAGATCCTTTGAAGAAGAATTAGTTTATGTCAGATGATCTCAAATCCCCATTATTTAAAACAGAGCAAATAGTAAGCATTTGCATTGAATCATCTAAGGAAATGTAACTGCCAACTTCACCAAAAGATCTAAGAATAATTTCACTACATATTCTATAGCCATGAATTGTAAATACTACATTAGCATAAGGCTTTTTATGTTAGTATCAAAGTGATTTTTAAAAATAAACAATAAATAGGAACAGAAAATAATTCCTCTATGATTAAAAAAGAGCTTATGGGATATACTAAAGCAGAACCTAAGGGAAAGTTTTAAAAGCATATTCTAAAACAAACAAATCCTTCTGGGTAGCTTCCTGGACAGCAAAGTAGACTGCCCAGCACTAGAGGACTAAGGAGAAATAGGAAATGTCTAAAGGGCATAGGGCCTTCTTTTGGGGCTGAGAATGTTTTAAAATTGGCTGTGGTAATAGTTGTACAAACATCAAGGGTGTACTTGAAATGGGTGAATTATACAGAAATTGTATTTTCATAAACTTGTGAAAAATGCATATAGTAGAAATTAACAGGCCGGGTGTGGTGGTACGTGCATGTAATCCCTGCACTCACAAGGCTGAGGCAGAAGGATAGCTGCAAGTTTAAGGCCAGCCTGAACTACAGAGCAAAACCCAGCCTCAAAAAGACAAAAACAAGCAAAAAAAAACCCCAATATTGGAAAATCAGAGTGCCCAACTCAACTCTTTAGGAAAGAACTCTAAAGGGTACCCAAAGAGAAGAGCAGGCAAGTATACCCAGAAAGATTCATACCTACAACTGGCAGAAAATGACCACAGTGATTAGAAAGAATAGTCTCTCTTTCTCAGAGATACATCAAGAGGTAAAAAACTAACGAGGGGACAAGGACACACATACCATACAACCAGGCTGATGAGGATCCTCTACCTCCAGAACTATACTATTAAGCACTCAAGAAAAATGCGACTGTCACTCCAGCTCTGCTGCCACTTAAGGGCTAGGACTCAACTGCTAAACATTACCTGACCTGCCTCAAGATGCTCTTTTCCAAGTTAGATGACAGCACCTGTCATGTCTCTGGACCTCTGTGAGGAAGACAAAACCCTGTCTCAAAAAATAAAAAAGCAGATAAATACATACATGAATATATAAAAAAGAGCACCTCTTGGCAGTCCAAATAAATGTAAACCTTAAACTCTAAGGGGCTCATGTTTTCAAATGCCCCATGCTCCCTATTATCTGCACAAACAGCCTCTTAGGGGACTCAAAGCTCTTCCTCACAACAGATAGGTACATATAAGAGAAGATAAAAGTGAGCATAAAGGGGCTGGGGGTTTAGCTCAGTGGCATAAGCACCTGTCTGGCAAGCGCGAGGTCTTGAATTTGATCCCTGGTACCAAAAAAAAAAAAAAAAAAGCAGCCTTACACAGAGCCCTCTTTCAAGGTTTCATGGGTCTCCTGTAATCTGAACACTGTCAGGGATAAGTAACGCATTCTTCACCTGCGACTCCTCATGAGTTCATTAAAGAGAAACATGGCTGAACAGAGGGAGCCAGGCTGGTATGCTCGCACCAGGTGCAGTATGGTTCACACTTAAGAGTGACCACACGGATTTGCTCCTTGGCCTGTTGGCTCAGATTAAGTGTAAAACCACTATAATAGCTTGGATGAGACCAGCGATTGATAACGTCATGGCATCTTTATTGCTAAGTTAAAAAAAAAAGTTCATGCCCAGCAAGATTTTCACTGACTGTGTCTACGTGGATTAGCAGTAACATTCCCTTTCCACTGATTCGCTCTCCTTGTCCAGGAGAAGGACTCAAGTGTCCTCCATCCCAGCTTTGTCCTGGAGAGAGAGAGAGAGAGAGAGGAAGGGAGAGAGAGAGAGAGAGAGGAAGGAAGGGAGAGAGAGAGAGAGAGAGAGAAACAGTGTCAAGAACACCTAACCAAAAGAAAGAAAAGGTCAGGCAGAGTTTATGCATTTAATTTTAGATCAGTTACCAGGCTTTTCTTGAGCCTTGGCCAGGGTTATTCTGGTACTAGCATGGGGACCATGGTTCGCATGAGTGTGGGTTGAATTAAAAAACAAACAACACCCCCACACCATGTGGCCAAAGAACATGTGCCTAAGCCAGGTCCTTGAGGTCACCAGACAAATGCTGCTCACTGATTCAACCAAGACACCTGCCAAGAAATTCTGCTAGAGACAGTATCCTGTAGCACCAACAGGAAACAGCACTAACAGAGTCACTATTTCAAATTCTCTGCCATCTCCTCCTTCTGGCGAAAGTTTTATGCACTTTTAAGAGGACCTTGGGTGACAGCACCAGAATTAAGATTTCCATGGTGAGTTGTATTAAATAACAAAATGTTTAACTATTATGTTATTCCATTTACATGTAAGTATGTTGCTCATGGTTCCGTATGCAGTCCCTTTTCCAAGGGAAAACAGCACCCGATTTAATGTATCAATCAAAATTCTAGTCCAGTCTTACGAAATCAGTGGCAGAAAAGTCAGCCCACAGAAGTCAAAGATGCCTGAAAGTCATGAACTCTATCTGCACTACACCCAGAAATGGTGACATGTAAACCACTACAAGAGCTGGCCAGGTTTAAATTTTTAAAGTCAAGATCGTGTTTTTTAAAATGCAAAGCAAGGAAAGCTCCAGGGACCAACAGGTTCCTTGGAAAACCAGCCCTCCATCCACCCAGCATCCTCCCTACCTCGCGGACTGTCTCCTCCAACTATGTGTACATTGACACTCCTGTGTACTTTGACCTGACTTTATGCCTCACAAACAGTCAAAACCATGTTTAATATACTTCTGAACATTTATTACGGGCTAAATGATTCCTGCATTTACATAATTAAATGCTCAGTAAATATTAGTGGAGTTTAAATGAATCCAGACAAAAGGCCTGGTGAAGAAAGAGAAATAAAAAATTCAGTTTTGGGGCTGGGGATTTAGCTCAGCAGCATAAGCGTCTGCCTTGCAAGCACACAGTCCTGAGTTCGATCCCCGGTACCAAAAAAAAAAAAAAAAAAAAAATTCAGTTTTGGAAGGCAGCTGGTTCAAAAGAAATACATATCTGAAGTGTTAAAAGATGAATAGCCAATTTTTACAACAAAGAGATAAAACGTTTCCCAGAGTAAGGCTGAGGAAGGAAAACACTAGAATGTGGGGTGAGTTTCTTCTCACATGCTTCTGAAAAGATAAAAGCATGACTGGTTTGAGTGATGTGTTGTAGGTTTAGGCAAAAATACGTTTAAAAAAATCTGATAAAAGCAATCAACCACAAAGCTTCTGGTCCTTCAGGGCAGAGAGAACTGGATTTGGCCAGCTTGTTCCAAAACTCAGTGGTATAAAGATGGATTTTAAAACATGAGTGGCACATGCCAGTAATCTTAGCACTAAGGGAGACTAAAAGTCAGGAAGACCTCAATTTCCAGCCCAGCCTGGGCAACTTAAAGTGGCCTGGTGAGACTCTGTCTCAAAATTAAAAAAAAAAAAAAAAAAGCTGAGCTGAAGATCTAGCTCAGTGTGAAGACTGTTTGCATTTGATCTCCAGTATAAAACCACAAAACTCCCTCCCAAAAACTAGGATACAACCCAGACACATGCACACACATGCATACACACAAAAGATGATAAACCGTAACCCTTAACTTTTTCTCTTCACAGAAACTCTTCCATCCTCTCCAAGCACACTCAGTGCCAACTACCAGTGAGACCATGAGGCAGAGCAACAGAATAGAACTCAAAGCGGACTTCAGTTGGCCGAGGCCCACATTTACCAATGTTAACCTTAACCTTCCTAACCTGAAGACCACCAAGATGTCAAGGAGAGGTACACAGGAAGCCTTCATTATTATAACCTCTCACAGAGCAGGGAGCTGGTTTCAGCAGGTCTATGGAAGACACAGGAACAACTAACCAAAAAAAAAAAAAAAAAATCGATACAGAAGCAGAAAGCTTTTAAAACATACAAACATATAGAAGATCTAGTAGAACCAAAACAACTTTGAAAAAGAGGAGCAAAGTTAAATAATACACATTACCCAATTTCAAAATTTATGGTAAGAAACATAAGGCCCCAAGTTCAGTTCCTGGTACCAGAAAGAAAAACGGACAGACAGACAGACAGACATTCAGAAAGAATTAACCAGGGGTGGGGGGCAGAGTGTAGCTCTATGTTACAGTGCTTGCCTAGCATGCACAGGGGCCTGGGTTGGATCCTCAGAGATTGCAAAAAGCAATAAACCAAAATAATAATAATAATAATAATAAATAAATGAGCAAAGATTTGAATAAATATAAACTCAAACAAGATAAATGAAATGCTAATAAACACCTAAGAAAGGCTCAACATTACTGATTATTGGGATAATATAAACTAAAACCAGAACGGGAAACCTTTTGTTAATCTGCTAGAATGGATACAATCCATAAGACCAACAATACTGGGGTTGCTAAGGATGTGACAAAACTTGAAAATCATCCATTACTGGTGGGAGTGTAAAACATACAGTCACTCTGCAAGAGTATGGCGGGGGGTTTTTCCTGGATTTTTTTTTTTGAGACAGGATTTCACTATAGAGGATCAAGCTATCCTCAAATTTGCAGCTATCCTCTCGCATACTGTGATTACAGTCATGCACCACCACACCCACCCAGCCAGTTTGTCAGTTTCTTAAGAGGTGAAACACAAACTTAACATATGGTAACGTATGTCCACATAAACAACATGAACATTCATAGCTGAATCATTTAGAACTGCCTCAAATTAGAACTAATCCAAAAGTCTATCAACTGGTAAGGGACAGACAAAACATTATAAAGTCACACAACTCAGTAATATTTAACAATTAAATTTCTGTTGTTCATATATACTCAACACATATGGACCTCAAAAACACACAAGTAAAGGAAGCCAAATGTAAAAGAAAACATACTGGATGATTTAATTTTTTATGAAATATCAAAAAAAGGCAAAGGTAGAGAAACAGCAGTCACTTGGAAATAAGGATAGAGCAGAGATAGCTGCAAAAAGATGTAAGGGAAATTTCTGGGAAAGGAAGTATTACAGAACTGGATTTTAGTAATGGCTGTGCAAATCTATAATTTAGGTTTTTTTAATCAATGAATTATACACTTACAATGTTATAGTATATAAATCACACCTCAGTTTAAAAATAACCACCACCAGCTCCACTGATACGCCACAAATATGAAGGTACTGAACTGCAGGTTCCTATACATAGTGAAAATCTTTAGGGATATTTTCTAGTAGAAATGTAGTTTTCAGGCACAGAAGTAAGAAACAGATTCCTCTACAGTGGAGCTTCTTCAATTTTAGGGTGGTAAACCAATTTTAGGGTGGAATGCAAACCAGGGACTTGGTAGACAAGCACTGCATCAGTGATAGATGCCTGTAATCCCAGCTACTTAAAAGGCTGAGGCAGGAAGACCCCAAGTGCAAGTTCAAGGCCAGCCTGGGCAGCTTAGCAAGATCCTTCCACAAAATACAAAAATAAAAAGGGTTGGGGCTGGGAATATAGCTCAGTAATAGAGCGCCCCTGGGTTCAATCACCAGTATAGGGGTGTGTGTGTGGGGAGGGTGATGGGGCTGTACTAGGAATCTAAATTCTTACAGATATCAAGGAGAATCTTAGTATGATCCATCTTGTGGTTGAACATTCCATCAGCTACAACACTCCCACAATATTAACTGCAATTGTTTTAGGAGTTTCAAGAGTAAAAGCTGTATGTTTAGTGTTCAAAATGACAAAGAAAAGTCCCTGTATTTTAAATCATCCAATGCCAGAAAGTTTTGGCTGTAGGCTTTTCTAAATAAAGTAATTATAAGGAAATAAATAAATATGAATATATAATATGATTACATATTTTTAAAAATATTTTCTCTTTTAGGAATGTTTAGGTCACTTTTCAAGTTGAGTCTGATGCTCATATAGTTTCTCTGAAATTTTAACAGGGTGTGTAACACTGCAGATACTATTAACAATGCACAACACAAAATAGTTGGTTTTAATGGTCTAATTCAAAATTTATCAAATGCCTACTGCTCAACACAGAGATTAGACAGAGAGGTCATATACTTAGTATCAGCGAATACTGGAGTAAATGGGGAGGGGTTTTCTCTGTTTTTTTAGGTTTGTTTTTGCTTTGTAATTACTGGGGATTAAATTTAGGACCTTATATGAGCAAGGCAAGAGCTGTACTACTGGGTTACAACCCTTGCTCCAAATGGAGTTTTCTATAAAAATGATTAGAAAAAAATGTAACAGAATTAAATTAATTTCAATTTCTCTTACTGGTATAGCTCAAAGGAGTGAGTGGACCCAGTGTCACAAGAAGCATGTTGTGATGCACCAGCCAGAGTCAGAATGCATGGGGACATACTTTTAAGAGTGCACACACACATGGGATTTTCCTAAGAGTAACTCTGCTGGCCTGGAGTGGGATTCATTACGTCCAAAGAAAAATTCTAAGATAGATTATGTTCCATCCCCTAGCAATGTCTTATCTTTTCCCCTTGTAAAAAACCAGGGCAAATTTGTTTTGAACAACAGATGATAAATTAAGTTTCACCATGTAACTTCCAAGTGTGGGCCCTAAAAGAATTATAACTTCCGCTTTAGCTGTTTAGAATGCCCATTTGTGGGATCTAGCTGCCCCAAAACAAATCTCAAGTCAGGTAAAGGGGCAGGGTAGAGGAGATGGCCACATGGACGAAGAGGTCCTTGCCTCCCAGTCACAACAGCCAAGGTAGCAGCTGTGTGAGGCCATCTAAGCTCTTTCAGCTACAGTCACTACCTAACTCCAACCTCAGGACACCCCAATTGCTGCCACACAGAGAACTGCCCAGCTGAGCCCTGCCTGAATTCCTGAGTCACCGAATTAAGATCAAATATAAAATGGCTCCAGCTTCACATCATTAAGTTTTGAGGTGGACTTTGTTTCCTAAGAACAGTCAAGAAAAATAGGTTTCAAGTCTTCTCTGGAACATTCTTGTAAGTAAATCATGTGCAGGTCATAGTCAATGCTTATGCGTTTAGATCTGCACACCTTAGGGGTGAGAGAAGTTTGAAATTTTTCTGACAGGTAAATAAAACAAGTGTCCACAAGAAGCCAAATCCACTTTACTTCCTCATCACAGACTTTTCCACATCTGTCAGCAGAAGATTTTGTTGCTTCTGATATTTATATTTAAAAAGCACATATGCAAATGTTTTATGTCCTTTCCAAGGGTCATGTTGACTAAAATCAGCAACTGAGAAGTTTTAGCATACTACTCTTCTTCCTTTAAGCACATTTGCTTCATAGATTTAGTATCCAGAAAACTTTTTAAATTTTTGTAGAGGAATTGGCAGGAAATGGGAACTCAAACAAGAGACAAAGTGAGTATATACCCATAAACAAGAAGAGTGAAGACTAAAAGACATCAAAACTGACTATTTTAACCCAGCCACAGTGTTGCACACCTACAAACCCAGCACTCAAGGAATTGAAGCAGGAGGCTCTCAAGTTTCTGGTGAGCCTGGGTCACATAGCAAAACCCCATCACAAAACACACACACACACAAACAAAAACAAAACTGTCCCAGGACTTGGTGGTGTAGCTCAGTGATATAGTGCTTGTTTTGTTTAGCATGTGTAAGGCCCCAGATTTGACCTCCAATATGTTCAAAACAAATAAACAAAAACTAAGTATCTCCACACTGCCTTGTTTAACAAAGAAAATGAGATACAGGACTGTGATTATACATGCCAACTTATCAACATGGTCCTTCTCTTTAGAGCTTGTTGAAAGAAGAGGAACAAAAGATCCTGAAGGTGTGGGTCTCAAACAGTATCATCCACTCTGGTCTTCCCTTTACCACCATTTCATGTCAACTGTGTAACAGGAAAGAATTTAACCTCAATCACATCTAAAATGTAACCCATCATGAAGACTGCAAAAAAAATGATGCTAGGGTTAGACAGATAAACATTCTGGCTGTCATTTCTCATCTATAAGGTAGGAATAATTTTTTCCCACAGCTTGAGACTGTTGTAAGGAAAAATGAGAACAAGTGTTAAAAAAGTGCTACCCCAGTGCCTGGCCCAGATTAAGTTCATGACCCTTTCTTTTCTCTCTTGCATCACAAATCAATCCAACTGGACCTATAAAAGTGTTGCATAGTCCAAGGATTTTCTTGAGCAAAATTAAAGAAACTGAATCACATGTGGTTCAGAGTTAAATATACATAGGTATACACAAATATTTACCACACAAGTGTGCACTGGTCAAATCCTACTCATAAATCCTGTATAATACAGGTACTGGTATCCCTTTTAAATATTCAAAATTTCAACAGCTGACACCAAATGAATTACGTTGCTTCCATATTTTGGATGCGTTGTCCAAAGCTCTTTGGAAGAGAGCAGATAACTTAACTGCCAGAGAACAGGCCGTGCCTGTCTAAAGATGGATCCTTAAAAGGAGAACTGCACAGATTAACTGTGAGCCCAAGACAGCTAAACAAGTCTCAATGATCCCCGCTCCTGAGAGCTGGCTAGTGAATACTTCACCGCTCAAAAGCAACAGGTCCCTGAATCTACTGCTGGAGACAGAGTAAGCCTTCCGGCTCAGTTGAAACAGAATAGATGGTTTTTAGAAAGATGCTGGCGGCTAGAGGAGCTTAGTTCTGCTAGGATGTAGGAGACTGAAGACTTGCACCGTGATCCTTCTTGATTCTTACATAAGTGGAACCTGTTATGCGAACTGACTTTGAACTGTTAATAGCAGCCTCTAACTATTTATAGCCCAGTCTTCCTGTCTTGGTTATACTAAATTTCACTCACCTTCTTAGCCACTTGAAGCACAGAACCAAAAAAATTAGACTACATGTGCTTTTCATGTGTCAACTTCATATGGCCTGAGGTCTTACTATAACTTATTTCATATATTTACTATATGATCTGTGAACTCTAGATTTTATTATTTAGGGCCTACTTACACTCCTCTCTGAAGAATCTGGGGCTGGGACTTAGAAATCTGCTGAAAGTTGGTGAGTCTTTCTTTTTACTCTTCGCTTCTTTTTGGTACTGGAGATTGAACCCAGTACCCTTTGTTTGCACTGAACTACATCCTCAGCTCTTCCTTTTTGTTTTGAGACGGGGTCTTGCTAAATTGCTCAGGCTGGGCTTAAATTTTTCATTCTTCTACCTGAGGCCTTTCTGAGTGCTGAAATTACAGCACCATGCCTGGCTAGTGTTATGTTGTTCTCAACCCATTTAAAATCAAGTTCAAGGCCAGGTGTGGTGGCAATCAGGTCATACCAGCACTTGAGAAGCTGAAGCAGATGCATCACCACAAGTTCAAGGCCTCCTGGACTAAAGGACTACATCACAAGACCCTGTCTTAAAGAAAAATCAAATACAGCTGGGGGGATAATAAAAAACTTTCCCAATTTTAAATCCCTCTAAAAGATAATTAATTGCTTCAAACAATGCCCCCCCATCCCAATGTATTCTGAGATACAGCTTTTGTTTGCAAAATATATGGCAACAGTGTCACAGGTCACTAGAGGGTGTAAATGGAAGAATGCTGCTTCAAGGTTCATACACTGTACACTAATTAAAATAATCATAATGGAAGGGACACTGACAAGATGAAGATCTGTATTATAAAAGCTAGACCATCCCCCCACGTAAGTCGAAGAGATAAAGCCAATATGCCCTAGTGTAGATAAAATGGGATAAAAACTCTTTTTAATCCAAACAAAAGGGGAGAAACAAGAAAGAAAAAAGAAAGACAGACAGAAGGGGGGGAGGAGCGAGGAAGGGAGGAAAAGTGGAAGAGACAAGATAAACAGGAAACAAGGTTCCTGCCATGTGGCCCAGACT
>PVLA01008784.1:0-83997 GCA_004027455.1 Hydrochoerus hydrochaeris | reverse complement strand
AGAAGAAGAAGAAGAAGAAGAAGAAGAAGAAGAAGAAGAAGAAGAAGAAGAAGAAGAAGAAGAAGAAGAAGAAGAAGAAGAAGAAGCAGCAGCAGCAGCAGCAGCAGCAGCCGTGGGCGGCTGGGAGAGCGGAGAGCAGGCGCCCCTGCTTTCACGACCGAAAAACAGGCTCGCGCTGCCAGACGCCTCCACAAGCAATGGGCTTTTGCGTTCCGAAGACAACCTTATGTCTAGTGAGCCTCAAAAGAACCCGGAGCTCTTCCAGGAAAAGGAAAAAAAATTAAGTGCAGTAGATGCCAAGATCCCTCCTTTACCCCCTCCCAACTCTTCCCACCCTGTGCACTCGGACACACAAATACGCACACAGCTCTGTACCCTTAGGTGAACCCACAAACCACAGCCATGGATAGGTCTTCCCGACCTAGCAGAGGAAAACCAGCTCCCCAGGGTGGTTCCTCCTCGCCAGGACCGGTCACTTTTCCCCTGTCCCGGTTTCAGGTGTCAGACCCAACCTTCCCCAAAAAGCGCTTTGAAGCCACATTGGTTTCTGTAGCGAACGCAGCTGGACGCCGCGTGTCCAGCGTGGGCGCGAACATCTCCGCTTTCTCCCGCTGACGGGCGCAGGCGAGATGCCCAGGGCTGTGGGTGTCCCCCACCCCCAGTGCAGCTCACACAGGTGCCCAATCTGTGGTCACCTTCTCCGGATCCGTGAGGCTCCCTCCAGCCTCAAGTGCCTGCCTGTCGCGTGGAACCTCTTCGATCCAGGCAAAGAAGCCCAATGGCTAGATGGAGACCTGGTCCCCTTCCTCCGCGCCCAGCCACTTCTTTCAACCTGCTGCGCCCGGGTGACCGGCCCGGGCAGCACCGAGGCCAGGAGCCCGAAGCAAGCTTGAGGGCTCTGGGAGTTCGCGACGGGCTCTTGGGGCGCGGAAACCTCTGAGGAAACCGCGCAGGCGGGGCCGAGGAGCAGTGAGGGGTGTGGGGAAAGGGAGTGGGTCCTCCGAGTGACCCCGAGGCCCTGCTAGGAACAGGGAAGACGGGAAGGCAGACGGCGGGCAGGGCGGGCAGAGGAAGGAAGCCAGAGGCTGTGACCCAGGCGCTGCCAGTGGCAACTTTCTGGTTCTTGCGCCCGCAGCACAGAAACGCCAGGTGTGGACAGGGAGCGCGCGCTGGGGCCTCTCAGCTCGGCCCCAGCCTGAGCTGGGAGCCCGGGGAGGGAAACTTTCTCATTTCCCGGGGGCGCGTGGGAGAGAGCTCCAGGTGCGGCGGGCAGTTCCCAGCGGTGCGAATCAAAGAGAAAACCCGGAGGCAGAGGCCTCCTCGGCGCGGAATTTACTGCCCACCGAAACACCCACTTTCCCTGGCTCTGCCGTGTTAGCTCCTATCCGCACCCCTCAGGCTCGGTTTCCAGTGCTGGTTCACTGACTGATCCGACACCCCAGAGGGTCCGTTCGCCCCCTGCCCTGCATGAATCCGCTTGGGAACCACATTCTCGGACTCCACCCGGGGCTGCGCGGCCCGGTCCCCATCTCCGTGGGGGTCTCTGCCTGGCGGGTGGCCGGGACGCCAGGAGTAGCACAGGCTGCAGCAGGCCGCAAGTGCAACTGTGTTTTCCTTTTTTCTTCTTCTTCTGAAACGCATTTTTGTCCCCCTGAAAGGTGTTATAACAGCAATTCAATTACAGTAAATGGCGCGCAACGTCCTCGCTGCTGGAAAGTCGGTAACTAACTGTGACCGACCGACCGGTGTAAAGGAATCCGGCTGGAGGCGGTTACTTTTATTTCCTCCCCCTCCTTCTGGTCCTCTCCCCCTCCCCTTCCTGTCCTCGTCTTTGCTCTGTATTAATTGTAGCCGGACCACAGGTTAATTAACTCCAAAGAGCTTAGTATATCTGGACAGAAACACACTGAGAAATTGGCAGGAGATTCTAAAAGCTGGATGTGGCATCAAAAAGACTCCCCAAGTCTCTCCGTCCTTTCCCTTGCATGGAGAAACAGAACCTTAGTCCCCAGCGGCAGAGGTGACTGAGGTTATGAGCGCGCTGCCCATCTACCAGCTTGTGAACTTAGCTCTGGGAGCTTGGAGGGTCGGGAGGGAGGGGCCTCGGAACCCCACAGGTCGGGGGCTGCACACATCCCTGGGAAGCCCCAGGTGCTCCTGGGGCCTTTCCACTCTGACACACTGGTCACTTAAATCCTGGCATGGACACTTCTTGCTAAACTATAAATGGCATCCAAGAAATTAGTATCAATGAAAATGAAGCAAGGTGTGTGTGGGCAGTGGGAGGGAAACTGAGTATTTCCAGAGCACTGTACTCCTTAAGTTAAACTCCAGAGGGAGGGCTGGAGAGAGGGAGGCATCATTGGCGTGTCATGCATGGCAGTCATTTAAGTAAAAGTAAAGTTAACATTCACTCCTTTAAAATTTGAGGAAAGGCAGATTGAAAGTGAATTTCATTTAGTGGGTCTCATGTCAAAAGAGAAGAAAGGTATTGCCTCTCCTGGACTTTCTAAGTTCCATGATTTTATCTTTAAAGCATTATTTTAGAACATATTTAGAACACGAGTGTTTCAGTAAGTTCCTTCTGCAAGACAGAGCCCTCCCTGAAGCGGCAGAAGGGTCCCAAGCCCCAGCAACACTGCTTATAGTGTGCTCGGGGTAACGCAGTGGAGCTGAGCAGGAAGATGCTGAGTGACCCTCCCTCCCATCCACCGTTCATTAGGCCCCAGGGTTTCTTTCTGTGTCTCACTCCTGGGGAGAGCAGCTCTTGGGTTGGGGCTTGTAATCTGGCTGCTTCCTCAGTTCTCCACCTGTGCCTAGGGCGATCTGGGCTGTGGGTTACACCCTGCGCACTGCAGCCAGTTTCTAAGGAGGCATCAGCAGATACAAGTGAGGTGCCCCTGGGGTCTCCTAACTCAGTGCCATTAGGCAGAGGCCTGTGGGAGCCCGGGCTGAGTTTGGACCCCAGTGAGCTGGGAGCAGAGTGTGGTACTTGGTGACCGCTGTGCCCCAGACAGGCTGAGAGAGTTCTAACCCATGTACAACTAGAGATGTTTGGGTTGTTTTCGGCTTTGTGTGGTTTTGAATTGACAGACGCTGTTTCATCTCAGGCTTGGAGAAGCCTCTGACCCCCTGTGCAGTCCTCCACTGAGCACTGACTCCTCTACCCCTTTTGGTCCGATGAGAATGGGGTGGCAGGAAAAGGTGACTCCTCTGTCCTCAGGCTGGGAAGACTGGAAAGCTGAGACTCCTGTCTCCCAAGGTCGCCCACCCCCGTAGCCGGTGCCCTGGAATTGCTGCCCTGGTCTCTGATCCTGGAGCATCTAGTTAAGATCTTGCAGAAGGGACAACCTAAGTGGGGGCCCAAATTGCCTGGGCCCCCACTTCCCAGGGAAGAGAAAACTCCTGTTCTGTGACCAAAGTGAGCCGCAGCCCTCAAGACCACTTCCCTGGGGTGATTTTTACCAAGAGACTCCTCAACTCTGCATTCACCCCAAGACCTCCCACCTTCCTCCAGAGGAGACTTGAATGCTCTCTGGCCAGGTTGAGGGGAGATCCTGGGTGTCACGCTGACCCACTCTGGCATGGATAAGTGAACGCAGCCTGACCATGCAGCCTCCCAGCAGGAGCCAAGAGGCTTTTGCAGTTCCCAGGCGATTAAATTCCCATTTGGCCAAAGCTCTGCTTTACCTCTCTACTTTCCCTTACGTCCTCTTGCCTGCCTTTTTTCTCTCCTGGTGCTTGTCTTTAGGCCAGAACAGGTTCCTACGTGTTTAGTGCACAAAACCTCACTTTTAAAGCCCATTTGGGGCCTCACCCTTCCTAGGAGACTTAGAATGAGCAAGTGTGAGAACACTTTTGGTGACCTTGTTTCTGAAAAGAAGGCCCCCCTCCATGGGTGTCTCTAGTCACATGTTTTAAAGTTATAGTTAAGATTGTTTTCTATTCCCTTACCATGGATCTAGGAAAAAAAATCTTTTTTTTTGAGAAGCTGATGTGAAGGCTGAAACACCCTTGAAGACGACAGATTCCTCTCTCTGGATCTTCCAGGGTGAGAATTCATTCCCCTTGAGGGCTGGCAACTTGGGTGTCTCCCAAGCTCTAAGAAGCCTTTTAAGGGTCCTGACACTCCACTTTCCCTTCCCTCTTTCCTAGTCTTGAACGCTGGGTGCTAGGGGGCCAAGTCCTCTTCCACCTGGCGCAGGCCATCAGTGGCTTCTGCAGTCTGTCCTGCCTGGCACGTGGCCTAGCAGGGTTTGCCTCTGTGTCCCCAGCTGGATCGTCCACAGCAGCAGGCCGGAAGTGCAGGCACTTGCACCATCAAAGACTGAAGTTAGAAACCAGCAGCACAAACCTTACATTGTTCCTGCTCTGCCCACCTGTGAATCAATACTGTATTAAGTGGTTCGAGGATGTGTTTATGTATTTCTCTTCTCCCTCCTCTGGGTGGTCCTCCCTCCACAGAGGTCTCCTAATTGTTGTACTGAAAGTTTTCAAGAACCCAACTTCTAATAAATAGATAAAAGGAATCCAGCTTCTGCCCACTTTGGTTTTACAGGTAATGAAACTCAATTATAATGGGAATTATCCCTCAAAACACTTTGTTCGTTCATCTAAGGGAAAAATTTAAACCTGGTAAACTGTTAGTATCTTTTTCATCTTCCTAAAGTTTGCTGAATCAAATGTAGTTAATTTTAGATTATTCCCAGACTGGCATATTTACCATCATTCTGATGACCCCAAGGTGTCTCGAGGTGTTTCCCCTGGTGTTGGAGGAGGCTTCTTTGCACCTTTTCTGGCTGGTCCTATTTCTAGTTTCCTACGGATGATTTCTCCTTGAGCCCCTTGTATTAGGTCCCCTCATGCTGTGGATCGATCACAGGGACAATTGATTTTACTGTGACTTGCTTGTAGCAGGAAGTCCTGATACCTTGGGGAGGAGCCTCAAAATATGACAGGGCATTGACTGCAGAGGAATATGAGACCAAGTCAATTTCCAAGTTTCAGGATTAAAGTTTTGTATACACACCTGTGTACCCTCTGGAGTGTATAGTCATATATACATTCGTGTTTCTACACCTGAGTAGGCGCACACTCCACAGTACCAAGAATATTCTGGGATGAATTTTCACTGTACTACCAGAGTGTAAACCGAATGAGAAATTGCTTTACCTGGATAAATGAAGAGGAGAGCCAAACCAAGCTTCTAGGAATAGAACTTTAATTATAAAATCCCAAATTTTTGACCTTCCTCTTCTTGTTAGAAATCTCTCTCTCTCTCTCTCTCTCTCTCTCTCTCTCTCTCTCTCTCTCTCTCAGTGGAAATAAAATCGCAAATTCTTTTTGACAGGAAGTTCCAAGATAAGATGCAGTTTTCTCTCTTTTCTGACAACTCTGTCATCTAAAGGATCACAGCCATGTCAAGGTATCTGTCTAGGAAAGGAGAGAGAGAGAGAGAGAGAGAGAGAGAGAGAGAGAGAGAGAGAGAGAGAGCTGGTGACAGAAGCCCTGCAGCCCGTGGCCATCTTTACATCAAAATTTTCCAGACCTCTATTTTTTATTGTGATCTCACTGATCTGAGTTTGAAATGCGAACGCAGCGAAGCCCCTAAGCCTTCAGTCGTGTGAAATTTTCAAAAGATCTCTAGAAGCAATCTCAGGCTGCCTGACCCCTGACAGGCGCCGATCCCTTTATTCCTCTCTCTGCCAGCACTTCATTTGTTGGAATATCTTTCAGATTTGCACCTCTAGATGACAAACCCGAGTGTTTATTATGTGTACATGAATCGGAAATCTTCAAGCCTGCTCAAAAGCACCATCTTAAACATAATATTTAATTTCCCAGCCTAAGTGCCGGCTTCTTTATTTGCTTTTCATTAGCTTAAATATTTTTCCAGGTCTCCCCACGTGTCACTTTGATATTTAGATGATTCTCGCTTTTAATCATCATTTCCCCCCTTGAAGAATCCCCTGTCGCCTGTGACAGCGGAGCTCCCGCGGCAACGTCACCGTGGCGCGGTCAGCGGGGCCGTTCAGGGTGTGGGCGGCCTGTCTCGGGGTGTGGGGGGCCATGGGGCACCTGGAAAACACTTGCTTTTTAAACAGCAGCCTGTGCTAGGCGCGGACCAGTGAGGACCTTCAATCTCATCTGCCTTTTTCCTTTAGGCCTTTTAAATTCCCTTTATATTATTATTTTCTTAAATTGCAGGGGGCTTGCAAGTCCTAGGGGTACGGGCTTGAGCTACTCCGGGGGCGCCCTGCCCGACGCCTGCTGCTCGGAGCGTGGACGCTGGCCTCAGACGTCCCACGCAAATCCGCCAGGCCCTTACTCCACCTCCCGACTGCTGGGGGCCTGAAGGGCACTGGAGGGAAAGGCGGAGAGGGCACCTCCTGGGAGACAGCTGCTTTGTTCCCAGCGCCCTGCCAAGGAATCCCACCGACCCAACACGGAGGAGTAGGAGGGCGCCCGGCCCTTCCCTGCCCTCAGCCCTGGAGTGGAGCCTTAGAGTCCAACTCCGCACGCAGGTGGACGGACACCCTGCCGCCTCTCTGCAGAGCCCAAAAGGGACTCGCCGCCCTCCTCCCAGCCCCAGGTCGGGAGGTGGTGGGCGCAGCCTGAGTCTCCCACCCCCACCCCTGTGTTTGCATAGGCCGTGTTGCTATGATTAACTTATTAGACCCCCTCGTAATTATTTTAATTCGACTGGAAAAATACTTTGGGCGGCGTTGTGATGTGTTCGTATTTACACCCCCCCCCCATAAAACCTGTGTTAAAACAAATGTTACTTTTCTCTGTCTGTACATAGGCCCTCCCTTTTTGAAATAGACCGCAGGGACTGCCATTAGATCGAATGGCAAGTCTTTATGGAAAGTGTTTTGCATAATTACATACCAAAGCCAGAACAGTCACCTCCACATTTTATGGGTCACAAACCATCAACAATCGCCACATTATTGTCCAGGAAACCTTAGTCCCTTCAGTGATGGAGCGGACTCCATTGCCTAATCTAGAACGGGAGAGGATGGAAATTTCTCCTAATAAGAACCCGAGAAGATTCTGTGCCCCACCGACAACGTGTTTACACATAGTTATGAAGTTCAGAGGACCACGGGGCAGAGGAAAAAAAGTGGGGCCCGCGCATCCGTCTAAAACAGACAGTGCATCCAAAAGCGCGGCGGAATGTCTCGCCCCTTCTCAGATTCGACCCTTTTCTACCTCGGCGATGCAGTAATTAAGATATTCTTATTTGGACAGACAGCTTCTCTGGTAACTGAATAATATTAGCTCCTTTGATGTCAAACTTTTGACAGTTATCACACCAGCACTGGGCAATTTAGCACACATACCCTCCAAAAAAAAAAAAGGGTAGAAAACCCCCATCGGCTTTGAAGAAATCTAATAAGTGTGATCCTTATCACCAAATGATCTAAATTGCCGCCGACAGGCCGCCCAGCTATAAATCACATTCGGTTGTGCGTAATGAAGCCGAACCTGGGTGTGCGCTCACAGAGGGCTCCCGGTGGGAAGCGCAGTGGGTCCCCTACCAGTCGCAGTGCCCCTATTTTGAACTCCCAGAGTGGCTGCCCACGGCGGAAGGAAACACTCACACCCTTCGGGGTCGGGGTCGGGGTCGGGCCGGGATGCAGCGAGGTGCGCGCGTGAGGGAGCAAAGCGTCGCCTTCGCCCCGGCGCAGGGAGCCGGGCCGGACCCGCCACCGACTCCGGGTGACACGGTCGCTGTTGCTCTCTGAGCTCGGTCGCCAAATTTGGGATTTGCCAGATGGCAGGATTATTTTCGCGTCTGTTACAGTGAGGGGCGGGGGCGGGGTGGGGATGGGGGTGGGGACAGGGAAGTCGGGAGACAGCTCTGGTTCCTGTGAAACGCACCCCCGCCCCGGTCCCCTGGGCGCCCGCAGGCCGGACCCTCGCCGGGGCCCTGGGCGCCTCCGCAGCGGGCAGCACACACGTCCTGGCCCCCGCCGGCTTCTCTGGACCTGAGGCCCAGGCCCCAGACGAGCAGCGAGAGCTCGGGGCGGGGTGGGGACGAGCCCGCCGCCCCGGGAGAGGCCGGAGGGGAGGAAGCGGGCCTGAGGGAGGCTGGCGGGGACACCTGCAAGGCTCTGTCCTGGTGAGCGACACCTGTCAATCTCCGCTCCGGGCTCCCGGGCCGGGGCGGAGGCCGCGGGGCTCCGCGGTGATGTCATCGCGGTCCCCGGCGCAGGCGGGCAGGGCGGGCCGGGGCGCGGAGCCCGCGGCGGGGAGAGGCCGGGGGAGGAAGGAGAGAAGCACCAGCAGCCGCCCTCGCTCGCCGCCTCCGCGGCTCGTAATTTACATGGAAATCAATAAACCAACTTTAATGTTGTTTCTCATCTTGGCTGGCCGTCCCGCCTCGCCACCGGAGCCGGGCTGAGGTCACAGCCGCCCGCCCCGCAGCCCCCGCGGGCACCCGGGGAGCCCGGTGCTCCCGGAGCCGCGAGGTGCGTGACCTTCTCCCACGCCCCGCTCCCCGTTTTTCTGGTGCCGGCTGCTGCTAGCGCTGGCTTCGGGCTCGGGGAGGAAACACTTGATGAGGAGCCTGCGAAGCCTCGGGAGGTGCTCGGGGCGAAGGGGGCGGCGATTAACGCCGGGCGCACTCCGCGAGCGCGAGAGGGGGCCTCCGCGTGGGTGGGCGGCTCGAGTCTGGAGTGGGGGTGCGCGCGACCCGGGGCCCTGACAGGCAGGGAGGAGGTGATCTTCGGCAGCTGGGCGTGGGGGGCTTGCGGAGGGGCCCCTAGGAGTCCCCCGCCGGCCCCAGGGAAATGTGGGGCTCCCACCTCCTGAGCACAACCCCCTCCCGCCCGGAGCTCCCCAGCTCCCCAGCTTTGCGGCCCCAGCTAATTAGCAGCCTGCCCGTGGCCGGATTTCTGGTAAAGCTCTGCCGGGCGGAGACCCGGTGCCAGCCCAGCCGGGGCTGCCTCGGGGCGGAATGGAGGAGGAGTCTCCACTGGCCGTGTCTCCCAGGCTCGCTCGCTCCCTCCCTCCTCCCGGTCCGCAAATGGAAGTTGTCAGTCCCCTGTCACCGCGACCACCAGGGCCGGGCCAGAGGACTTCCACCTCCTTCGCTTTTGCAGCCTGGGGCGCGGGGTACCCAAGCTCCCGCGGGGACACCGGGGCGGGGGGAGCAGCCGAGCCGCACTCCGAGGGGAGGCTGCGCACCGCAGGAGCCCGAGCCTCTAAGCCTTGCTCGGAGCCGCAGCTCTACCCAGGAGTTTAGGAACTTCGGGGCCGGGCGAGCTCGGACCAAGGGCGCGGTCCCTTGGCCTTCCGGGGATCGCTGTGCGATTCCCTCTTCTAAGTCGGCCCCATATATGAGAATGGAGAGGAAAGGGGTAAAGCACGCAGGATAAGAAGCCTGGCAGGACCTGTTGCTGCTGCCGCTGCAGCCCTGGGCCTCTTGGGAGGGGGGGATGCTAGTGGCCAGGGCTCCCCCAAAAGGCAAGGGTGGTAGAGGGCAGGAGACATCTGTGTCCTCCCCGAAGGAAGTGTTGGGAGAATAAACAGACAGTTCCAGGAGACCAGAAGCCCCTGGAGCTCTGCTGCTCCGCACTGAGGCAGGGGCGGGACCGGAGGGGGCATGCTGGGTAAAGAGAAGTCACAGGAAAGAGGACCACCGCACCCCCAGCCTTGCTGGGACTGAAACGCAGCGCTAGCTGCTGGGGTCTCCAAGAGGATATGTAAAGTGTCCTTTAGAGCACAGCACCAGTTCACCTGTTCTAGAAGTCAGTTGTGGATCCTCTGACTGGGGCTAGGGCAGAATCCGAACTCTTCTCCTTCTCTTCCCCAAGACCTCCAGAGGCCTTTCCTCCCTCCTCCCCTTTCCTCCGGGTCCACCTTTCTGGGGTTTCTCTTCAAAGACAAAAGTCATTGTATATTACCGAAAACCCTTGTCGACTCTCAGAGCCTGGGGAAATGTGTTCCGCTCATGCTCTACCTCCAACCCCCAAGCTGCGCCCACCAGGGCGTCCTAAATGATTCAGGGAGTCTAGCAGGCCCTGGCCCTTTCTCCACCTTACACAAAACTGGACTGAGCTCACAGCTATGCAATGGCTTCAGCCCCCAGAGTGTCGGCACCTCTGAATTCCCAACTGTGCTGGGTCACCCGTCCAGACACAGCAGTGACCCAATAGCAGCCAACATCTAAGCGCGTGCAGACACACACACACACACACACACACACACACACACACGGGATGTTGCCTTCCAGATCTAGAAATCCCAAACCACCTGGGTCCCCTGAGCTGAGACTCCCTGAATCCAGCCATTCCTGTGGCACTGACTGTCCGACCGGACGGCAAACGCTGGCAGTTAGGTGCCCAAATAACATTCTTCATTCGTCTTCTTCAAAGTTGATTTATAGCAATGGACAGGTTAAAGCCTCATCTGAGTTCATTACTTTTAAAAGCTGTCTATTTCACAACTGTCACTTTTCATCACTTAGCTCACATAAATACTCGAAGAAATGAATTGGAAGAGACTTTTAGATCATGTTTATAATTCTTGGTCGCCGTGTTAACATTCCTAGTGACCTGACCCTCGGAATTTCCGTGAGCTCCTACATTGGGCCCCATATCTCCTGGTTTATATGATGAAACTTAAGGCAGGAGAAGCAATTGGAAATGCAGGCTGAAAGGAACTGTGCAGCTTGTTACAGGTCGGCGGCCAAGTGCCAGGGAAGGACACGTTCCTGGTGACAAAGAGGCCCAGGCTTGGCACCCACAGCTACCGGGGAGGAGGACAACCGACTGATCAGTAGACCCTTGTGGAACGAGCTGCTGAAAGCCCCCTCCAGCCAAACAGCCCTGCTGGCCGCCTGCCTGGCTGCGGTTCATGGAGCTGGGCTGCCAAACCAGGAGGAAATCCACACAGGACGAAAACGCCCTTCGTGTAGAATTTTAGTGTTCCTACCATTGTTTCCAAAATGCTTTTACAGGACTCTCACCACCACAGAGTAGGAGAGGCAAAGTGAAAAACAGTTCCTCCAAGTTATCTTTAAGGTAGAGAGCTGGGGAAACAGACCCCCAGGAAAGGCAGAAATGGTGTGGAAACCTAATTGCATGGATCGGATGCTTTCAATAAATCGAAGTAGTTTCTTCCTCCTTTTGTCGCTGCTTTTTGCTCCATGCTGGCTTTTCTAATACTAGTTATTCTTTCTTTTTTCTCTCTCTCTCTCTCCTCTCACCATCCCCCCCCCCAGCTTGCAGAAATAGGGGGAAACAGACAAATATGGAACGGAAGGAGATTACAGAAAAGGAAGAAAAGGGATGTGAAAGAAACGAAAAACCAGAAACAGTTTGGGAGACAAATTTTGTCTCCTGGGATAAAAGTGAAGCGCACCACAATTTTTTTTGCCTTTAAATTTTTTGCCTTTTCTTTAAAAAGGGAACGAGCGAAGTCCCTGAGCCAGGGGGAACGGCCGGGGGGGGGGCCTGTCCTGGCGGGGGCTGCAGCGCGCGTCCCCGAGTTCCAGGGCCCGCTGTCCCCGCTGGGGACCCGCCGGGCCAGGCACCTTCTGGGGCCGCTCAGAGCTGCGGCGCCCGGGGATCCGCGTGCTCGGCGGGGCCGCGCTCCCGGCCGCCCGGACCTTCCCTGGTCGAGACCTCGGGGCGTCGCCCGCCCTGCGGGGCCCGGGCCGGGCGGTCCGAGCGCGCGGACCCCACGCCGAGGCCGCCGCCGTCAAGGCAGCCGAGGACGCGGCGCCCCGAGCCGCGCGCTGCCGTGCCCTGGAGCGCCACCTCGCTTCGGAAACTGGAATTGCGCGCCCAGCCCCGCAGCCCCGCCGCAGCCTGACTTGAACGTCACTGGACTTGTCCCCAAACGTACAGGCCTCCTTCCCACGGTTTAAGAAGCATCATCCGTGACCGACATATCCCACAGCGGTTGCAGTGGAATAGAGGGGAAAATAACAGAAGAGGAAAAACACATGGGTACAATTTCATCGAACCTAAAGTGGCTAAACTGGAAAGCTGCTTTTGTGCAAAGAACCAGGACGTGAGCTGCGCGTCCCAGCCGGCCCGGAGTCGGGGCTGCCGGGGTTGCGTGTTACTCGGCTGTGGCCAATGCAGATAGGTCCCATGAGGCAGGTGCCTAGGAAATCCTTCCCTCCCAGTGATGATTCCCCCCAAATTCTTTCATTCTGAGCATTTGGGCACCAGGGGTCTCTGCCACGCCAGCCACCAGCCCCCTGAACTTGTCCCTTTGGGCTTTCACTCTTGCTGACAACGTAACCACGAATCGTAGCCCTCAAGGTGTCTGCCAGGGAAAGTAGCTGCAGTAAGAATGACAAATTACACCGCGGTCTCTACCACACACAACTGGACATTTGACTCTATTTTCTCCAGTTGGTAATTTAAGGTGTTTGCCCCATGCTTAAAGTCCTTCCACAGAGTAGAAAACCCGCAGGAAAGTTCGCTCTCTTATGTGGTTTGGTGAAGCTTTCTTTCAGTCCATTTGCGAAATGCACCACAGGTGATATAATAAAATACACTCCACAACACACCAACTCCTACTTCCGAAAGCCGAGTATCTCTCTTGTGGCCCAGGGAATATCTGTTTCTGGAAGGGGCACAGAATATTTATCTTATGTAGTTTTGATTGCGGATTTAATATCTTTCTTTGAGGAACTCAGTGGCATCTACACATAAAATAATAGTCAAGTTGGGGACAGTGGTGTTAAGGCGCAGTGACTGTGCAGTGCCTCGCAAGCCCCTGTATTTTGCTGTCTGAAGGAACCTAAGGCAGAGAGCCTTTCTTCCTTCCTTCTTTCTGGTCCCCTGAATCTGCAGGCTGAGGCCCCTCGGGGTCAGGCAGGGGACGGAGCAAGTGCCCTTTCTCCTTATAAGTCACACTCCACGTTGCAGATTAGAAGGCTCTCTGGGCTCCTGTTCTGAAATTACAGGGCTGCAACCAGGAAAATAGCCAGGTTAGCTTTCTGGTTGCCTTTCCCCATTTCCACCAGGCCCGGAAATGTTCCTGAGAGGCCACGCAGGACTGAGGCCCCAGTTTCCTCACAGGACTTGAGGGAGCATCCGTCCCTCCAGCAGCCAGCTAAGCAGGGGTGTTTAGGCCTCTGGAAGTCATGGAGCTGGAGGGGCGCAGGGATGCCAACTTGGGAGGAAGTGGCTATTGAGAGCTCCTGGGAGCTAAAAGGCAGCGCTGGAGAGGGTCTTGGTGCTCACTGGGGGGTGGTAGTGAAGAGCAAAGGTAAAAGCAGGAGAAAGGAGATCACAGAAAATCCGTTTGAATCTCCATGTTCACTAGAGGAGTTCTCAACTGGAAAATTCTCTCTCGCTCCTCCCTCCTTTCCACACCGTCTGTTCATTTCTCTCTTCTCCACCCCATTCTCTTTTCACCTTCAGGTTTCCTGAGTCTTTTTCCCCCCCTCTCCCACTGTATAATGCCTGGAGAGGAAAAATGATTTTTATTGCTATTACACTTTCCACCGCAAGATGCAGCGCAAGGCGGCGGAGTTTGTATTACAACTATGTCACAATGTTTCACTGATGCAAAACATGTAGCCAGAGGGTGTTGCTAATGACTCCTGTATTAAAATGATTGAGACTGGAAAAGGGAGAAAGAGCGAGAACGGGAGACAGAGGAAGGGTGGAGTGAGAAGAATTTCATTAAAGAAGGGCCGAAATCACTGTATAATCAGGTCTAATAATCTAATCAGTCTATTTTCAGATTTCAAGGTTCTCTCCATCTTGAGAGTGTGACCCGGAGAGAAACTATTATCCTTTTAAACACCACAAAAGGTTTTATTTTTTTTTTGCATGTGAATAACTATTAATTATGTTTACAGTCGGTTAAGTAAGGAACACTCCTTTGGAAAGAATCAAATTGGGAAACCGCCTACTATTATTAGATTAAAATTGTTTCCTGGAGTTGAGGCCTGCGGAGGCCCTTTGGAGAGAAGGAATCACCCAAGGGTGCCCGGAGCGCAAGGCGGCCCCAGAATCTCGAGGCTGGAGCCCTCGGTCGTGCACACAAATGTGCGGGCGCCTGTCACGACCTGGTGGTCCGCAGGGTGCCCGTCCTGCCGACCGAGGTCGAGCCCGAGGCTCAGCCGGCCTCCATTCGATCCGGGGGAAAATGTCCCTCCGGGTCCCCGGTGCCCTCCCCCGGGACCAGCTACTTAGGGAAGCGGGAGGTTTCGCGGTTCCTACCGTGACCCTGGCCGGTCCCACCGCCCTGCAGTCCGCTTCTGCACCCCGGGGCACCACGGGCAGGGCATTCCCTCGGGGCTGCGGCCCTTTGAACCCGGGGAGCCCTGGGCTCCCTCCCTGACGCGCGGAGCTCGCTCGGGGCCGGGCTTCCAGGCCGAGTGTGGGTGGCGGGTGGGGTTGAAGGGGATGGGGGAGGCGGGAGGGGTGGAGGGGGGAGGGGTGGAGGGCGGGGGCCGGGCGTTAAGCCTGAGCTTGGCTGTTTATCCAAATGATTTTCCTTTCAGGCCGGAGACGCCAATGAGACAAGATCAAACTCCCCTCCTAGCAGTGCGTGTGGTGTGTTTCTGTGTGTTTGCGTGTGCGTGCGTGTGTGTGTGTGTCCGTTCCCAAGTAGGGCTTTGTGAATGGGGGTCCAGGCCGCCAGCTAGGAGGGACCAGAGGCGACTCGGCCACCAGCGCCTCCTCCCGGGGGCCGGGAGAAGCCGAGCGCGGGGCGCCCGGGACGCACAGTGGTCAGGAGAGCAGCGGGGAGGGAGCTCAGGGCCGCGTCCCCAAAGGACAAGTGAGCGCGGAGGCGCACGGCCGTGTGTGGGAGGGTGAGGGCGATACTATGAATCACATATTTCTTCGGTTCTCTTGATTTCTGATCCAAAGTTTAGAACTAACAGCTTAGGCTACTGTTTTCTCCCTGAATCCCTGGCTCCAGATCTATTTGCTGCACATTAAGTCAAGGTTTTGGCGATAAGCGAAGAGTGCAGGCCGCGGGACGCGGGTGCTACTTTGCCTACTGCAAAAATGGCTAGAAATCAAGAGAGGCAGAGGAGTCCTTATGAACAAAACATTTGTCATTTTTTAGCGAACCCAGACCCAAGAGGGCATGATGGGAGAAGAGGCAAGGAGAGAGGGACCCTGTGGGTTGTGAGGGCAGCGCAGCAGGTGACCCTCCTCCTGGGTGTGGGTCCTCGGCGGCTGTTGGTTGGGGGCCTTTGACACTGAGACGTTCGTTTACAAAATAGTAACAACAGCATTATTAGTGTTATTAATAATAAATGGAAACAGAGGGTGGAGTTATGTTTATTTGTGATGATTAAACGACAGATAAAACATGGTTACATGGACGTGGTAGTTAGAGTCACAATTTCTATCACTCCTTCCTAGGGTGGAGGGTGATCCAAGGCTTAGGCAAAGAACTGTTTCTAGAAGGAAAAGGTGTCATCCCAACGTTTCTGACTCTCCGTGCATTGGTTCTCTTGCCTCCAAATGCTTCAGAGTGGCCCCCATCTGTCCCACCCATCCATTATTTTACTTAAAGTTTCCTTTCAAAAGATAGAAAAAGAAAGAAAGAAAAAAAAAACAGATTGGATCATAAGGTCCCTTCTCAAGATGTTTAACTCAAATTCCCTCTTGGGATGCTGGCTTGGGCAAGGCATGTTAGGGACCTCCAGGCACCTGCTTCAGGTCTCTGAGCCCAGGTCTGGTGGCCCAGGCCTGGAGGAGGAACTGTCAGATTTTCTCCAGTCACCGGGTGCCCTGGGTCCAGGACTCAGAGGGCATAGACGCAGGTGATGGGTCCCTGGGGTCCCTGGGTGACCTAGCTATGGTGTTTGCTCTGGGATAAATGAGTGTGAAGCAGTGGACACTCTTGGGCCTAATAATGGTTAAGAAAAAGAAAAAGAAAAAAGACAGCTGGCGTTTACTGACAGTGTACTATGTGTCACTCTGTCCACCCCTCAGAGCTTCCATATCTGAAGAGGAACTGAGCTAGCCAAGGTTAGGCCTGGAAGCTCCATGGCTGAACAGGTGAATAGAATCACAGGGCTGAGGGATCAAGGTTTGTACCACTCAGCGAACTCCCAACCCAGATTACAGGGTGCTAGAGGCACCCAAGAGCCAGCCCATGAAACCTCTCTGTGTGGCTATGGTCTCAGACTGTCCTGTGTGGCCCCAAGCTTCTGGCCTGGGAGAGGGAAACCAGTGAACTTTAGTCATGTTCTTTCTTTTAAGCGCAGGAATCTCCAGAGAAAAATAGTCTGGGCCCCGAAGGCCGCGGGGGCCAGACCTAGGCAGAGGGGGACCAACAGAAGCCATGGGTCAGGTCTCCAGCCAGGCCGAGGCCCGGTCCTGCGCCTCCTTAGGCCCAGGGCCGCTCCATGGCGAGCTTCGCCTCCCTTGGGTGGCAGGGGGCGCTTGACTGACTCCGATGCCTCACCAGCCACGGAGGGGCGTCAGGCGTTCTTGGCCCTGTGCGCGTGGTGGGGAGGAGGGGATAAGGCCACCAAGCTCAGTGGTCCACGTCGCTGCTGGGCTTCTCCAGCCTGGTCCCAGGCAGGCAGAGCGGGCTTTTGCTCTATTCTCCGCCCGTCTCTCCCATCCTCCTAAAGCAAGGAGGTGACACTAGCTGGTAGTGACCCCACAAGGCCCCGGGCTGTGCCCCACGAGGGTGGAAGGAAACAGGCGATGAGCTCTGTCCGGAGACAAAAGGCCTCTGCGCTCCGGCTCCGGCTCCGCAAGACCTGGTCGCTGCACCCCCGAGGCCGCAGAGGCGGCAGGGGCAGGTGGAAGGTCGGTGGAGGAGCCGCGCTCCCGGCTGAGAACCTTTTCTTTCCATCCATACACTGAACACCTCCGTGTCCGAGGGCAAAAGCAAGGTCTAGACGTGTCCCAGCACCCATGCTCACACAGAGCCCCTCACCTTCCTTGGTGCTCTTTTTCCCCTTTCCTAGCTGCAAATCACGTGGATTGAGGAAAGACCGGGTCCCTAAGAGCCAAGGCCTATGTTACTCCTCTTAAAAAAAAAAAAGAAAAAAGAAAAAAACTTCTTCCTCCTTTTCCTACTGGCCTCAGTGAGGGAGACTTCACTGCTTTAACAATAGAGGAGAAAATAAATCTCAAGGCTTTAGTGTGAGAGGAAATAGCACCCACACACTGGCTGCTGCACCTGGCAAGCTGGTTCCCCAAGTAGAGACAGTGTCTTCTTCCTGCAGTCTCTCAGGTATCCGGCACAAACAACCGTGGCGGGAGAAATACCACTGGCCTGAGACTACTGATAGATGATAGTAGTGACACTCACGATCGATCCTTTAATAGTCAGACGTCATAAATCATGCTCAACGTCCTGCCAGCACAGTACTTCACTTAATAATATAATTAAGATTAAAACTCCAGAGGTGGCAGGTATTGATAGCTTCCAACATTGCATTCTGGACATGACAGTGGAACACAGTAGGAGCTTTGGAAAATAGGACCCTTCTCATAACTTGCCAGCCCTGGCCCTAGCTGGATCCACACACCCTTTTCCCTAGCAGGAGTGCTGACTTTAGTAGCCTGGGCAGAGGGTGGGCCAGTGTGTTTTCTCAGGAGGAGGACAAGGAGAAGTAGGCTTTGGTGTATTTCCAGAATTTAGGGCGCTTTTAAAAACTTACTCTAACAGCCTCGAATATGCAATTAAAAAACATTCAGGAGATCTTGGAAAAAATGTTTTGCTCTTTTAACAGTTAAATCGCTTTTTAAGAGTTTGTAAAGTTACATATAAATAGCTGAACACAAGAAAATATGTCAAGTCAACCCCGTTTTCTTCCATGCTGCTTTTCAGTGGAAGCCACGGAACTCAAGACAGAAACCAAAACTTCAAGAGTAAAGGCAGAGGAGCAGGGTCCTGGGCAAGGGTGGGACTCTCCTCTTTTCATCCTGAGTAGTGCTGATTGTAAGTACAGCTGAAATTATTTCCAAGAGTGGAATATTAATCAAATCAATCAGAGCTGACAAATGAGAAATACCCGAAGTCAGTGGTAATTTACAACTTTGTTATTAGTTAAGAATCGCCTGCCTTATAACAGTAATTAATAACGCTTCGAGAGGAACCATTTGGAAATCCCCTTCCTGTTCTTTTCATTTTCCTCTGCCTCTGAAGGAAGGAAAGAGAGAAAGGAAACAAATGAGTGATGAGCAGAAACAGGAAAAACACTGACTAGTCGGTGGGGGGAACAAAACTGGAAAGCAGAAAAGAAAGGGAAAAAAAGATTAACCCCATGGGAGGCCATCAGGAAATAAAGAAAATACAGGAGGAAGGGTAGTAAATCAGAAAATGAATTCTGTAACCATACGCCAGGAGCAAGCTGGCTAAAGGTTGAATTTCAAATGGCCCAGAAACCCCATCAAAATGAACAGTGCCGCTAAAATATCTCCAGAGTAGCTCAGCTAGAATCCAGGCAGAGGTCCGAGCATTGTCTGTTTTGCTGTTGTTAACAATGTATTTCTTTACGGCCCAGGATCAGAAGTGTGCAGGCTCTTTTCCCCAAATTCCATCCCTGGAGACCCGACTGGCTTTCATGTTTCTGTTGTCAACTCTCTTGGTCATAGACAGGCCCCCCTCCACATACCCACACTCATCTTACATTGATTATTACATTGTTTCAGCCCCACCTAAACCACATACCAAAATAATGACTCGGTGAAAAAAACGATAAATCATTTCAGCATCTGAGTTTGTAAAACCACTTCAGTCAACAGGCTTGCTGTGAAAATCTTAAGAAACTCCCGGCCTTCTCCTTACTAAGGAGGAGCTGAAACTTCATTTTATTTGTTGGATGGGGGAATTTTTCAGATTGTTTTTTTAAAAAAAAAGATGAAGGAGGAAAACAGAGCTAACTTTGGGAAACTTTATTTGGTCATTATTACAAAGCCTCAGTTTTGTCTCACTGAGCTCAGGCTGGGTCGACAAAAGGTAACGAGAGTAAGATTTATTGGTCTCTAAATGAAAAGATTCATTTGATAGAAGAGGTTAACTCAAAGTTGCTACAGGGTGACAAGCTTCCGCAAATGCCTCTCTGGAGTCAGCACAAATGCAGTTCTCAGAAGTCTTAAAAACATGCAGAGATACAGACACACAAGCACGCTTGCTCACTTAAACCACAAATACAGTTCTCCTTTCTTTGTCATTTTTCCCCTGTCATTACAAATCTCCAGGTTCTTTTGTAGGTGACAGGCATAATCTCCCCCCACCCTTACCATTTTGTGTCTTTTCCTTTTATTAGCAGTCATTAAAAGAATAAGGGGGAGGAGAGGGAAGTAAAAGGGAGGAAATGAACTGATGCAGATAAAGCAGAGTCTGTTTGTAAATGAGGTGTGTGAAGGAGAGAGCCTTAAGGCTCCGGGTGACAACAGGTGAACTGGTTGGAAATGAATGAACTGGGCTGTCACACTGCGAGTGAGGAAAGCCTATGGATCCAATGAGAACCTGGCAGAACCTGGTGGTGGTGGGGGAGAGAATTTGCCCAGACACTGAGGGAAGCAGGAGAAAACGGCAGCCAGGACTAAGACCCTGTGGTAGGAGCATGCTATGGAGATGCAAATGAGGGAAAATTAACCTTCAGATTGGGTCTGTGACATGGGTCCTCCACTGAATGTCTGGCCCAGACGCTGCCAGCAGCTTCCCTCTGCACCAGAGAAATGAGATAATCGCTCTCAAACTCACCAGTCTTGGTGCAGACAAGCTCCGTGGAGGAGCCACTGTCCACGAGAGCAGAGAACAACCAGCCTCTCCTTCCAAAGAAAAGGGAAACAAATCAAAAGCACCAGAGGCACCATCAGCGGCAGAGAGCAAACCTGGAGAGGTGGGGAGAGGTGTTCAAATCTGGAGCCCCTCAGGGCTAGGACATGAAAGGAAGGGAAGTACCGAGTCTGGGAAATGAGAAATAGCTTCATGTCTCTTGCTCCAATCTGTCACCAAAGGCCCTGGGTAACTGGGCCTCAGTGAAGCCACACAGGGATAAATGGATTTTATCTCCAGGAACATGGTCACTGGGCCACAGGATTATTGCTAATCCAGAGAAAATATAGTGTTTGTGAGGGGGAACATAAAAGTTGAAGAGGACAGACACAGAAACAAGCAAAGCAGAGATTCAAAGGAAATTCTTAAAAGTGGCTCCCTGTGGCATACTGAGACATTAAAACACACACACACACACACACACACACGCGCACGCATGCACGCACGCACGCACACATAGAGGAATTTTATTTAACAAGCCAACAACCAAACACACATGTAAAACACATTTGTTCTTCCTGTTATAAGGGAAAGGTGTTTGGGATACATGGGGTTCCGGAAGGGACTCAGTGGCCTTCACTGCCCGGATTCCCTCTCAGCATTTCCACAGAAACCCTGAAGTCCCTGAAAGACCAAGAACCCAGTCAGGGCTGCAGAGCAGGGGAGGATTCCCGGTTGGAGGCAAAGGGGTCGGGTTTCCAAGTAGAGACATCAGCAAACCGCAATCTTAGTGACAATGACAGCCCAAAATTATGTTTAATGTTGGAAGGGGGGAAAGGGAAATATAAAATTAGTGCAGCGAAAATGTTTCCCAGACCTCTGTCACAATTAGGGCAGCAGCATCTGTATGGGGATAACAGCAGGGGCTGACTGGAGAGAAACTGTGACCCCGCAGGGTGACGGACTGGGAGGAGGCAATGGCCCCTCCTGCTCTGAAGTCTTCACCACCCAGGAGGCAGAGGGTCTGCCCAATCACTTCACTTGCTGCAGAATCTTTTTTGGAAAAGGCACTTTCTAGACTCCCCATCCTGGTGGAGTTGACTGTTCAATGACCTGCCTGCTCGGGCCCAAAGCCCAGGGCTCTTTAATTAGTGATGAGGCTGTGAGCTGAGCTGATGGTGCCGCAGGAACCGGGCTAGGGGGGTCAGCACAGCCCAGGCCCCTCCCCCACCCCACTAGTGCTGTAGCAAGAAGGTGCTCAGGGGAAGTAAGAATTATTTAATAAATTAGCAGCCTCTCTTTGAACTTGCCATCAGCCCTGGCTCTGTAGCCACATACTGGTTAGCAGGATGCTGAATCTTCCCACAACATCCCTGGCATCCTGGGGCTACCCCACCCTAACCAGGGCCAAGGCCAAGGCCAGAGAGCCCAGACCCAGGGAGAGAGGCAGTGGACAGGCCAGCATGTTTTCAAGGAAGAGGCAGATTCTGTTCAATATGGACAATTATTCTTAGAGAGAGAGAGAGAGAGAGAGAGAGAGAGAGAGAGAGAGAGAATCCTTTTATTGTTGTGCTATAAGGAATATAATTTTGCCTTTGTCTGGAAATTGCTACTATGGTGGTTAATAGTGTTGGGCAAGGGGAAGGGAAAGAAACAACAGTGAATGGCAAATTCAGGTTCAAATGGACAATTTCAAAAAGAAATTATTTGTAAAAACTAAACTTAAAACATACAATAAAAGATGAGAAATCGTAGTAAAAGAGAAGAGAGAGAGAAGACAATGTTTTAGTGGAGGACTGACCTGTGCTCACACACAGGAGGGAGAAGAGCTGGCTTTTGCTGTGTGCTGGCCACACAGTCCGAGGAAAAAATGGGGAACACAGCTCTACCTAGGGGTTATCACCTTATACTTTGATTTTAGCAACAAGTATCAAAAGATCTAAACTAATTGATTGCCGAGTTCCTTGGCCTTTCTCCAAAGAGCAATATAGATTTAATTGTATGTTGCTCAAAACTCCATTCCTCGAACAGTGTGAAACATGTAATAAAAGTCATAAACTATATCGGAGATTTTTTTTCCCCACAAGCATAAATAACTCCACTGACACTTGAAAATCTTAGCTAATTCGCCTAATAGGTTAAAAAAAAAAGGCATTTGAGGAGAGAAGCCGCATAATAAAATCTAAACTGTTAATCCATTCTAACTTAATCCAAACCCTCTGTGGTTGTGGGTGGGTGTTTTTCAGAAGAGGGGTCCGGGGGAGGAGACACCCCCACACACATATACACCCGACTCATTCTCATGCTTTCTGGGAAACCACATTTCCCTCAAGGAAAGAAGTCCTGCGATGAAACAAAACAAAACCCCCAAGCAAAACAAAATTTCATAAAAAGAAAAAATAAATAACAAAGACCACCCAATTTATCTCCAGACCCGAGCAAACGGCTGAAAGTGGCAGCCCGGCTGGGCTGCGCTGTCCAGCGCTGGCTGACCGGGGGACGGCGAGGCCACTCGGTGCGGTGGCCGCGGGGCTGTAGTCAGGCTTCCGGCGGAGCCGCAGGCTGCAAAGCGCCCGCCCCGGCGCTCCAGAGCGCGCGGTGCCGGGGTGACCGCTTCTCCTGCGCAGACCCAGGGGCCCTCCCCACTGTCCTCCGCTCTCCCCGACCCCAGGCAGCTGCTGGCATCTACCAGCAGCCAGGCCAGTGGAAAAGGAAAGCGTCCTCGCCACGCTGCGCTTTGGAAAAGGATCAGCAGCAGCGGCCAAGTTCGCGGTGCCACCGAGCTGGCGGCTGCGCGCCTCGCGGGCCGTGCCCTGTGGCGACCACGCGGGCCGGCTGCAGGCGGAGAGCTGTAAAAATCCACGTGAGCCGCCCCCTCCTCCTGCTGCCCGCGGCCCCTGACACTGCAGCATTGAAGCCGGCCCGGAGGTCCCTGAGGTCTCCGAGTGTGACAGTACTCAACATAGCGGGTAGATGGCACAATTTTCTAACATTTAGAGAGAGGAACCCACGCTGGGAGCAATAAGTCCATTTAAAAGCCCTTTATTTAAAAGGAACAAAGATAACTGACAAGCGAAGTACAGAGACATCTCAATGAAATTTCCAAAGAAGAAAGAGAAATCAGAGGCCAAAGCAAAGGCGAACTGGGCTTGATGGAACAGGCCAGCACTTTCTTCCCCCTCCAAAAAAAAAAAAAAAAAAAGATAAAAGACAAAAAGAAGGAGGTGGTGGTCAACTGGGCTGTGCGTTCATGATCGCAGCCCAAACTGAATTCTCAAAGTCCACAGCCATAAGCACTTTGAAATGGCCAGGCAAGCCGGGCAGGGGCAAGGGGAGGAAAGCCTGGTCTGTCTAGGGGAAGAGGTTGGCAAGGTTCGCCCCAGTCTTGGAGGTGCCTCCTTAATCTTGGAGAGCAGCCGCTTTGACTGCTTAGACGCGGTGAGGTCCAGAGAGCAAAGGGAGAATCGGCACACTGACCCCCTCTGAGGGCCTGGGGATCTGGGGCCTCTGTTCCAGAAGCGTCCTCTCTAAAATGGTGCCCGGGGCCCATTGCAGCACCATGAGTCTCCTAGGCTTAAGATTTGGCCAAAGCCAATCTCAAGCCCCCACTACCCGAATCAGGAACAGTTGCTGTCTTCATAGCCAAGAAGGGCACAAGAGGGTCCACTGAGGCCTCCCAGCAAGGCCAAGCCAGCGTCCATTTACTGCGTCCTGAGCTCTGGTACCTCCATGGCCACTCCCCAGCTCCAGTCCTAGGTGTCAGGTCCCCCACACCTGCCATGCATAGACTGAGAGCTGCAGGCTGGGGAACGACCAGGAGAGGTCAAGACATGGACAAGGCCGCCCTCCTGGCTCCGGCGGCCCAGCAACCGGCCCTGGACGACCGACCCAGCGGGAGAAAGAGGCATGGTGGCTAGCACATGCAAGGGGTCAAATGATTGCATTTGGGTGGGTGCTCACCCGACATATTTGCTGAGTAAACCTCCCTCACTGTGCTGAAGGAGAATCCCCGTTGATAAATCCATCATTACCGTTTGGATTCAGGGAGGCAGCCGAGCCACTAAATTCATCTTACATTTGTAGTGCTTTAATAGACATTTATTAAATGCTTTTAGAGAGAGGCATGGGGTGCGTGATTACATCCTAGCTATAGACAGAACATAAAGACCCATGTTAACACCCATTTGTGTGGAGGAAGGAAGAGATGGGGGATGGTAAGACAGACAAGAGGTGGGGCAGCCTGGGCACGGTGCCTGGGCGTTATTAGCAAGCAATGCCTGGTGGGGAATGAGGTGAGAGCCTGGGGAAGTCTCAGCCTGTGGAGAGAAGTATTTACTCTTCTCCAGTTTGAGGGTTTCCCTTCCAAAGTCCCCCTGCACTCCCTGTGCAAGCTTGTGTGTGTGAGTGTGTGCACATGTGCGTGTCTGTGTGTGTGTGTTGGAGGAGGGGGTTCATATTCTCTCTGTCAGGGCACACAGCTGCCACACAGCCTCTGCCAACCTTTTCTACCCAACCACCTACCTATTCCAGTCTCTGCAGCTGTAACTCTTTGAAGCAGCCAAACTAGGACGGGAAGAAGCCCCCACTCCAGGGTCCCAAGAACCCCTCCGAAGCACCCTCTCCATCTATCCCTGCAACCAGAGAGCTACAGAGCCAGCCCAGGCCTCCTGCACCACACAACAGATGTCCAGGCCTCTGCAGAGCAGCCCGGCTAGTTCCTAGGGCTGCTTGGCCTGGCAAACTCGGTGGCAGGATTTTTCCTTCTTCTGGAGCTGAAAGAAAACAATGCCACCTTTGCATCCTGACCATCTAGTGCCTGGCCATTCAGTCTGGACATGCCCGGGACCTGAAGGGCTGTCAGGTCACCAAAGAGCTCAAAGCCTTTCTGAAAGGCCCAAGGGCCCTCACCTAAAGGCCCCATCCATTGCTCTGCCAGCTCTGCTGCGCTCTCAGCTCACCCTGGCTCTTCTGGGATGCAGCCGCGACCAGGCTGGACAGCAGACTGCAGGACTCCGGACCGCCCTGGGTCTTGGTAAGGAGCACTTCCGCTATCTCAAAGTTGCCATAAGAAAATAAATATAAGTGACATTGTACTGGGCCAAAGCTCATTAGTTCGTTGTCCAGGCCTAATAAAGGAACAGAAGTGCAAATTATAGAGTTCAGCTTCAACACACGCTCTGTCACCCGAGATCAGCATACCAAGAGCCTGATTCCAATTGCTCCGAACTCGCTGTGCAGTCCACCCCCCACCCCCACCCCCACCCCCGAGAGCAGGAGGTTGGGTGGAAAAATATAATTCCAAAGGGGGTAATGATCAAGCTTTTCCTCTCGGAAGCCTGCACCACCTCATTTCCCATCAGTAATCCCAATAAAATTAACGTCGTGGCTGCAGTTGAAAAAGAGGAGGACCCAAGACACTCCTGAAATAACACACTCTCCCCAGCAAAAGGTAAAAAGCAAAACGGCCCTTTGTTCAGCTAATTAACGAAGGCCCAACTCCGAAAGCAGATGTGTTTGCTTAGCTAATCACAAGCATGTTTCTTTCAAGAACCGTCATTTGGAAGGGGGTGGAGAGGGGGCACCGCCCCCCACCCCCAGGTCTTCCCCACCCGGAGGTCTCTCACCCCAGCCTAAGAGCCAAAGGCCGAAGTGGGCGGCTCATCGCTCACACCTTGCTTCTCCTCAGCCCTACCCTAGAGGTCCAGTGGGCAAGAACCTAGTCACCCGTCAAAGACCAGACCTGCAAGACTCCAAGGGGGAGAATAAATAAATAAATAAATAAACAAATAAAAAGTTTTAATGGCACAGATGCCACATCAAATGAGGCGATTTTACCATTCCCTTCGAATAGGACGCTAACTTATTACAAGTGTGTTATCAGAAGGATGATAAGATTTATAACACCAGGAGTCAGTTCTACGCCTTAATGACAATGGATGGAAGAAGGGGAGGAAATGTCTATTAGGACGTCAGAGCTCTCTCCCGTCGTCAGCCGTTTTGTGGATGCAGCCAGCAGGTCAGACACCAAGCCCTTTGTGTCCCCATAGGAAAGATTCTCCCTTTCCTCTCGGACCAGGAGACCGGGTCTCCCGGTTAAGTTAACACCTCGTCTAGCTTTTCAGGGTGAGCAAGAGAGGAGAGAAAGAGAAGAGGAAACGGAGATACACTTGCGGATGCAATGGCGGTGGGGTGGTGGGCGGTAGTCGGTTCAGTTCAAGCAGTAAACCTATTTTCCCCATCTTCCTCTGCCTACAAAAGATAGCTTCCCCTAAATCAATACAGTCAGCAAACTTTCAAAAACTGGGGTCCTATTTCAAACCAACGCCCAGCGCTAACTGCTTTAAAATTACTGCATAATTAGATTTAGTTGAATTTCACCATTAATTAGGCAGCCGCACTGCAGGGAGCCTTTGAAATTTGAGAAAATGGGAAAAATCATCTGAAGCACGTTTAAAAAAACCCCATTTTAATAAATCTTGACGAGGCCTGGAATTAACAGTACCTTGCTCCCCTCCCAGGTGGCAGAGAGAGGACTCCGCTGGCCAGGGTTAGGGCTGGAGTTGGATCTAGCGGGTGTGATTCCCCCTGCGGCCCAGAGCGAGGCCCGGGCCTAAAGAGGTCCTGTGATCGCCACTTCTGCGAGGCTAGGCCTATCCCGTGCCCTCAACCCTATTAGAGAAAGAGGATCCGCCACCGTAGACGCGTTCATGCAAGAAGTGCACATTTTTCTAGGGTCTCGGACCACACTCCCCCGGAACCAGCCCTAGGCCCTGTTCACTATCATTCCGCAGTCCACCTTCCACCCCGAAAGCCACCTGGCCTAAAACTTTGCCGTGCACGAAGCAAGTTCCGCCTCTGCCCAGCGGGGTTCGCAGCCCGCACCCCCCTCCCTAGCGGGCTCGGGCCCGCGCCGAAGCCGCCGCAGCCCCTGCATTCATGGGAACCGACCGAAGTCTGCAGACGCTCGCTTCTCCCCCTCCCCCTATACCAGCCAAACATTTAGGATCATTTGTGCATACAGATCCCCCCCCACACACACACTTTTTCTCATTTGGTTCCTGGAAGACGAGGGGACAAGAGATGAACTCTGCAGGATAACAGGGGTGAGGGACGAGCTGGGGGGAGGAGGGGGTGCTGGGTTCCCTACCAACGCTGTTGCTTTAACTACAGAATAACCGAGGACCGCACTCACTTGCCAAGCAAGAGTTTAAAAGAGGGTTTTCTGCCTGCAGATGGAACGGCCTTTAGCCCCTCGCCCACCCCACCCCACCCCACCCCCCTTTTTTTGGTGACCAATGTGTTTCCCATTACCCAGCCCTGCAGAGCTGGGGCTCGCGGTGCACTGGGAGACGCCATGTTGGCTCAGCTCATAGGACCAAGTCAAAAGCGAGCTGCAGGCAGTTTCACACGCTCCGCTCCCCGGCCGCCCCCGCCCCGCCCCGCCCGGCCGCGCCCCGCCCCCGCCCCCGCCCCCTGCACCGTGCACATCCCGGGAGCGCAGCCTGCGCGCCCGGCACCCCGCGCTTCCCCGGGGCGCTGGCGGGTTCCTGCCGTACGTAAGTGGGGCGGGGGCGGGGGCGGCACTTCCCGCGGCTGCTGCCAACTCCAGGCCCCGGGTCCCTGCAGCCCGATGCTAAGCCCGCGGACCCAGCTCGGACGCCGCCCCGCTAACTTCCAGCCCCGGCCCCCGGCGGCCCGGGCAGAGCTCACGGTGAAAGGCCGAGGCAGGGCGACCGCGGGGCGAGCGAACAGGCTAAAGCACCCGCCAGCCAGCTCGGGCTTCCCCCGGGTTCGTTTTGAAAGTGGCCAGAAGCAGCGATCGCCCCTTTCTCTCCTCGCACTATTGTTGCATTTCGCGTCTAACTGGGTTCTCCCACACCCCCGAGCGCCAAGAGGAGGAGGGGGCGGCGGGCTTGGGAAAAGAAATAAAGCCAGCTCAGATCAGATGGAGGAAAAAAAAAAAAAAAACAGCAAGGAAAAAGAGACACTTAAAGGGAAAGAGTCGCCATGTTTAGCAGCTTTTTTAAAGATCTCGTCAATTTCACACAGAACGCACTAGCTGAATCCCAGCCCTTCTCTTTTGTCCAGTTCAGTCGCAGCAAAGATCTTTTGTTCTAACTCAGCGTGAAAAGAAAAACTTTCTTTAAATGCAATAAACTTAAACCGAACTCGAGACTCTAAACAGACCCTCCTCTGGCCACTCTAAACACATACAAGGGATTTTGTGTTAACTGGCTGAAAAATTCTTTTTTTTTTTTTTAACCTCGCAGACCCCGAGCTCATTGCTGAAACTTAGAGAGACTGAGAGAGATTTCCAACGCCTAGAGTACATGCTTAAAGCATAATAAAACAGGGACTGTCTTTTGCTTTGAAAATCATAAATTATAATTTAATGCCAATAATAATTTACAACAATGGCTGTTTACAATAAACTAACACAAAACAAACAAGGAAAGGGCCTGTGTTTTACTTATAAGGAAAACTTCACACACTCACATGGGTAGCACTTGCGAGAGGAGAAAAATAAACAACCAAGAAAACCTCCATCTAAAGGTCAAAGATACTGTGCTGTGAGAACATACTTATAGATGTGTATCTACAGAAAGAAGCTGGGAGTCAGAGAAGTCTGCTCCAATGCACAAAGCAGATTTTTCTGGTCTGCATGTACTGACTAGAAGTATCAAAGTGAGTATTCACTTTGGGAAATGATCCCTTTTCCTCAGCCTCCTCGTCAGTACCCCCTCCCCAGGTTAAGATTCAGTCCTAACATGGTAAAGTATATTTGAGAGAGGGCAGCTTGAGAAGTCTCAGTAGCCAAACTGCAGGCTCCCAGCACCAGGAAAAAAGAAAGTGGGAGGCGGGGAGCTTAGTTACTACTTCCAAATCAGCACACCCTGTAAAGTTTTCTTCTTTCTTGCTCTGTTCCCCCAGCCTTTTTCTTAATTTGACTTAAGGACAAAGGATCCCAGAGCAGCACTGATTGTATCTGCACAGTCTGAAATGTCCAAATGTCGATGTGTGTTTATGTGCATAACTCCAATGGGGAAGATTCCCTTGACCTGGGGTTGGGCTCTCACAGTCTGAAGGTAAAGGGGGCGGGGAAAGACAGCTCGCCCAACTGCAAGTTATCATATATACATTAAAAGCAGATCCTTTAGCGCCAGAAGCTTTGTCACTCAATTTGAAATCCTCTCAACAACCATGCTAGATGAGAACCACAGAATATTTTTTTAAAAAATCACACTACTTAAGGAAAAACTCATTGCAAACAACTGCCCTCTATTTACAATGCTGTGATTAGCTTGCTTGAATGATTTTCTGCATAACTGTCAGAAATGTACAAAAGAGTATTTTTCCTGATCATAAAATAGATACTGATCTCCAGATTTCTAATACTTTTCACAATACCTTTCCTAAGCAGGCACTTAAGTGTGACAAATATAAGGGCCTTTTTTTTCCTGGAAAATCCATTTTTAATTAAAAGGAGGATTAGGTGAATGGGGGTAGCTTACTATATCAGTGTGGCACTTCCTAAACCATAGATAAACCATTAACTTCAGCTCCCCCCACACACACCCAAATTAAACAGGCAAATATTCTAGTCCACCTTTGGACAAACTCAGTGGGGGCAGTAAATAAATGAGCCCCCCCAGCCCCCAGCCGGCTCAGGCCCCTCCAGAACTCAAAGGGGTTCTTCTCCATGGACAGACAGTGAGTGGGGACTGATAGCAGGTTTCAGATATCAAATAATATTTTAATTTCTGAATACTTTCAATTTTCCTTGAATATAACACACAAAGACTCGACCAAACAGTTCAGTTATTATAACTTTTACAGTATACAGAAATGTTGCACTTAAAAAAAACCTTCAGTTTTTAAAACACAAACTGTAAACTCTAAGATACTGAATCAATCACGTTACCTATAAGTGCCAACAGTGTTATTTTGTCATGCTGATTTCAATGGTATTTTTTAAAAAGGGAAAATATCAACAATTATAATACAAAGGGCTGGCAAATATACAAACAGATATAGGATTTTTCATAACAATTCAAGAACTAAGAGGGAACCCAATTCAAATTACAAAAGTTCACTTTTTATTCAAAACCTCAGTATGTGTCTTGGACACATTCCTTGGCTACCAATAAATTCCACAGTTCATTCTCTTTCTTAAAATATTTTTAAAAACTTAGGTTTGCTGTGGTGTCTTTGGGGGCAAAGGGAGGGTAGGGGAAGTTAAGTATTGTATGTGGTTCCTCCCAAGCTCTAATTAGAGTGTTCAACTCCACCTTAAATTTTTGGCCACCACTTGTAAGTGCGTTTCCATCATCTTTGAGTTGCTTTTTAAAGTTTTATGTCTTCCTATGATATTTGCATGGACTCAGTTTTAATTCTTGCAGAACATATATTTTAATGATACACAGTTTTTTAAGAAGCCAAGATTATATCAAAACTTATTATAGAACCACAGAATAAACTGGTTTGGAACCAGAAAAGTACAAAAAAAAAGAACAGCTAGAGGTACATAGACACAGGACAATTAATAATTTGGAAAAAAAAAGACTTACTTTCTCCATCCTGCTAATTTTCTCCCAATCTCCTTAAATGCACTTTTAGCAATATTTTTCAAAAATTTACCAAAAAAGAAAAAGACTAATTTCCTTTTTATACAAAAATGATAAGTAGCAAGTTTTTCTGACCAACACAGGAGTTTTTTAATGCATTCTGTAAAAGTTCATTTGACAGTCTTTTTTTGAAATTCATAGTCCATTAAATTCTTCCCCTCTCTTCTTTTAGCAAACGTGTAACATCCTTTTATATCCTTTCTTAACAGAAGGAAATTAAGCAAACAAACCAGTCTTTTGCCTTTTCTTTCTCTGTTTCACTCCCCCTTATTATTTTGATTTATTTATTTATTGAATTGCCATATACGGCCAGTTAAAACTGCTGCCGGACAGTAACATATCCCGGATGAGGGTTTCGATGGGGGTTTTACCTACCAAACGGACGAAAAACAATTGCTCTATGACTGAGGAGGACACGGTGCGGAGGGAAGGCAGGCGCAGCAAAAGCTTTCCGAATCGTGTTGGCTGGTTGGGGTACTGGCTCCTAACGTACTCTTCCAAAGCACACTGGGACTTTTCCTGCAAGCTTTCCACATGGGCTACATCAGAGAGACCACAGGCATCTGGAAGAAAGTTAAAAAAGAGAGAGAAAGAAAGAAGAAAAGGAGGGAGAATTCAGTCATTAGATTAAGAGGTTTGAAATGGTCACATGAGGTGTGTGTACAGTGCTCTGTCAAACTCAGGTTTGGGGCAAATGCCTATGCCGTGAAATCCTGGGAAGGCCGGGGGAGCGTGAGAGGGTCCTGGAATGTTTGTCTTAAAATAAAACACAGCTCAAGCCCTCCCTGCCCGGTCCTCAGAATGGATCCCTGGGTCACTCAAATAGAAGTGCATTGAGTGACTCCGGCCCAAGTCAGTTCTCAGACAGACAAACAGACGGAAACCAAAACACCAGCACTTCTCTCCCTCATCCTCAGTAAATAACAGTTTGGATTATAATTACATAGTGGTCGGGAGGTGAGGGACAACCTGGCCCAGGCTCCAGTAATGGCGTCCACAGGCCGGCCTCAGATTCTCCCCAAAGAGGGCGACTCATTTTTCTCCAGTCTTTGAAACTGATTTAAGTGGCCCTTTAAAACTGATCTTGTCAGTTTAGCCTATTGAAGGGCAGCCATGCAAACTGTGATCTCTCTGTTCATTTGAGCTGTTTCTTTTCCCTCTTTTCTTCTCTCTCCCTTTTTCTCCCACCCCCTCCTTTATTATTTTTTTAAAACCCAGGTTCCTCCAAGAAGCAATCCCCTCCGTTCTCTGTTATCTTCAGGAAAACACTTTTCTTTTTCTGCTACGTGAAAATACAATAAGTGCCTTTGAAATGAGAGGCTTCTTGGTGAAGGCGGTTCAGGTGGTGACCTGACCTTTCCGGGCTCCCCAGACAAGACTGGGGTTAACACATGCATATTGTGAATCATTAAAACAGATATTCCAAAACAGTCACCACCACCTCCTCCCCTCAAACCAGCACCAGTTGAGCTCCTCAAATGCATGTCTAGGACTGTACATGTCTACAGAATGCATAGGTATCAGTGGGGAGGAATTTCAGGATGTTTGTCTAGGACATCCCTCTCTGCATGTGCTCAGTGAGGCTCCTTGTGCATCAGATAACAGCCACCTTTATCTCTTTGTGAGGTGATTTGCATTCTCCACACAGGCCTCCACATTTTGCAAACAGAAATAAATTAAACTGTATCAGTCATTTCTTTCCTTGAAAGACCAAGGGTAAGTAAGGCGAAGAACTAACAATGATATCAAGAAATTAACAACCATGGCCACCGTCTGGTCTGAGAACTTGGGCTGGGTGTCAGGGTGTGGGGGGAGGAGTGGGAAGGGGCTGTGGGGTAGAGGGCTGTCCTGTTTCTACATGAGCATCAGACACATTGGAGATATGACAGCCTCAGGGGGAAGATAATGCAGAGCCCACCTCACAGCTTTCCCTGTCCAGAGGCTGCCTTCTAACTGATTAGAAACGACTTCCAAAGGGTGGATTTGGGGTTTGGAGACTTTATGTGAATAGCAGCACTGCATAAAAGACAGTTGAAGACTCAGAACCTGCAATAGATTCAGCTAATGACTTGATGCCCTAGACTTCTTTCAAACAATAAGAGAAAAACTGTGGACATCTTTTCTGTCACCTCACTTATACATCTTTTCTACTTGCTTGATTACAAGTTTAAAAACCTGTAGTGGGTGACCAGGTTGCAAGCCATGCCAGTGTCCAAATGTTTGTTATTGTTAATCGGGATCCCCTTTCCCCTCGGCTATGACAAAAGGATCAACTGACAACTTAGTACAAGAATGTGAAGGGAGGGGTCATTTCCACCCACCTGGGCTATGCTGAACTGAGCCTGGAGGCAGCCAAAAGGCTCAGGTGTGGCCCAAAATGGAAAGCCAGACACTTTCAAAAATCATTTGGCCTCAAGAGTTAATTAATATCAGACCTATTACTCACACAGGTTAAACTACATGCAAACTAATTAGATTTCATAATACAGTCAATGATGGTTTTACATCTGCAGTCACACTCCTCTCCAGCCCAAGCTGGCATGCTCTTTAGATTGTTTGAAAGTTGCCTTCAGTTTTTGTCTGGGCAGGGAAGCAAGTAGCCAGAGCCTACAACTCCTGCAGACACTCTGAGGTTATCATGGCCCTTTCCCCCTTCTGCCCCTTTCTGACAGCTTTTCTCCTCTTCTCCTGGAGATCTGCATTATTTTAATAAGAACATGAGATAGAAAAAGGCTTCCTTCAGGGTGGATTTGCCTGCATCTCAAACTCCTACTGAGTGACAAGGGAAACTTTTCCCCTTGCAAAGGCAAACTTTCTCCTGCAGGGAAGATGCCAGGGCTCCTCCTGTGCCCAAGAGCATCACTTAGAGGCCCAGCCAGCATGCTAGAAAAAGCCAGGGCCTTGAGAGGATTCCTGGGTGCCAAGTAGGCCCAAAGGGGCCAGGCTCAGGCAGGAAGCAGGAGAGTGCAACTCGTCTGGGCACTGCAGAAGAGGAAGAGGCCTAAGCGGCTGCCCCGTGTGCCACTCTGGGAACGTGTGTCTCAGCATCTTTTCAGTAAGCCAGCCTTTGGCCAGGCCAAGCCCGTGGTGCCCAGCAGCTACACAGAATTCTCACTTCGAATTGCACCCTCGGCTTGGCCTTTCAAGGAAGGAAAGGCTGAGTTTGCCCTGGCATGTCCCAACCCCTCTGGGTCCTAACTCTGCACCTGGGCACACGAAAGGACGGGGCTCCTTCCTACCTGAGGTGAACAGGACTATGGCCTTGAGGCAGCTGTACTCGGCAGAGTCGACATGCAGCGCTTTGAGCTTCTCCACTTGCTCCTGGAAGATCCGTATGTGGTCCATAAAGGCGACCACCCGGTCGGCGGACATGGGCGAAGCATGCAGGCCAGCAGCGGCCAGGAGCGGGGCAACGTGGAGGGGCATGGAGCACTGCGCTGCATTCAACACGAACAGCTCGCTCCAGGTGAGGCGAAGCAGGGCCACCTGGTCCGTGATCTGCAGGTCAGGGAAGAAAGGGATGTTCCGGGCCCACTCGACAGCGCTGAAGAGCATCCGCGCGGCCAGTTCGCAAATGTTCTCGATGCCCATGATGTTGTTGGGCTGCATGCACTGGCTGCCGAAGCGGGAGGTGGGATAGGGCTCGGCGCGCAGCAGGAGGGAAATATATCCGGACAGGTAGGAGTGGCAGTTGAGAGGGTCCCCGTTGGTCAACGCGAACTGCCCGTGGGTCGGCTGGGTGGGTGGCATCCTGCCCCTCTGCACCGCTGGGGAGGAAAAGAGACACTCAACAGTTAATGCTTAGCCTTGATCCCCAGGTCCCCGCGGGGTCTGCCCTAGCCCGACCCCCACCTGCCCTAGGCCCTGAGCCACACCAAAGTCAGGCAGGCCCTCCAGACCTGGAAGTCATGGGTTGCCCGGCCACCACTCCTCTGAAATCACCACCCAGGCAGGCTCTAATGGCCAAGCCAGTACACTTGCCTCCGAGGCCCGCTCGGGCTGGTCGGCCAAGGACCCAGAATTGGCCGCTTTGCCTGGGGGGTCCCCGGAGCTGTGGGCGGGATGTAGCATTCTGGGGGCATCTTTCTTCTTTACTGCTAAACAGCTGATATTTCTTATTGATTGGAGGAGAGGGAGCGGGAGGGGCGAGTCTAGGAGGAGGGTGAGACGCTTTTGCAAGACACAGGGTTTACCCCAGACGGCCTGTAGCCACCCCGCAACTACTCTCCCCCAAACCTCTCAGCCCCGACCCCAGCCCTAACCCGGCCAGGAGCCCCCACCCCCACCCCCACGGCGAGAGGCGAGGAAATAGTCGAGGTCTGGCGTCTGCCTAATCAGTGAGCTCGGAGAGAGACGCGGGGAGAGGGCGGAGAAGAGAGGCCGGCTAAGGCGAAAGGCAGCCGGGGAGAGGCAGGGAGCAGGCGCCGGGCGCCGGGACATCCGGGCCAAGGCCCGAAAGGGCCGGGGAAAGCCGGCTGGGCTCGGGCTGGCGCTGTTATCTGACTCCGGACCGGGAGAGTAGCTCTCGCAGGAACACAAAGAAACCCCGGCGTTGGCTCGCCCCGAGCCGGAGCCCGCGCCCCGCGCGCAGCGCGCCATTGGCAGAGCGAGGCTCGGCGCTGGGCGAATTTTATATCACAAAGACCCAACTCGCGCAGAGCGAAAGCGGCAGCCCAGGCCCCTCGCCCACCCTTCCCTGCTTCCTATAGCGCTCTCCCGGTTTCAAAAGTGAAAGGAAAAAGAAAAGAAAACAGAGAGATTTCTTTTAGCAGAATGTTAATCCACGGAGGGTCACATGAGCGCTGCCCGGGCGGCAGCGTTAATACGGCGAAGTGCATAAAATTGCCATTTGTAATTTGAACCCCCGTACAAAAGTACAATCTCAAGTTTTTTTTTTTGAGGGGGTGGGGGCTGGGGAGAGGAGTGGGGAGGAGGGACATATGTTGAACATGCAGGAAAAACAAGGAGAGCGCGAGTGAGCAAGAGAGAAGCTTTAAAACAACACCCCATTCCTTGAAGAAAGGTGAACTCGAATGAACTCTCAGTCAATGCAGAGAAAATGAAAACAGCTCGAAGAGAAAGGAAATCAGTCTGCCAAAGCATGCGGATTTGGAGGTCTGGGTTCAGGGCAGAACTCCTTCTAATAAAAAACCCCTGGCGACTGCAATGCGAAGAGCAGAGCTGGGGCCGCTTCTCCTTACCCAGAGCAGGCTAGTCAAACGCACCCAGGGCCCCGGGACCCCAGGCGAAGGAGGGAGAAATGAGAGGCCGATACCTTCCCGTCTCATGCCCACTTTGAGGCACTTTTTGAGGCGGCAGTACTGGCACTGGTTGCGGTGGTGCTGGTCGATGGGACAGTTCCGGTTGGCGCGGCACGTGTAGCTCAGGTTCCTCCGCACGCTGCGCTTGAAGAAGCTCTTGCAACCCTCGCACGTGAACTGGCCGTAGTGCTTGCCGCTTGACTTGTCCCCGCACACCACGCACTCGATGTGCTGCTGCTGTTGCTGTTTGTCGCCGCCCGGGCCACCAGGGCCGCCCTGGCCGCCAGCCGCTGTCTGGGCCGGGGTGCTGGCCGGGCCCCCTTGGCCCGGCGTTTGTGGCGTGTGCGGGGCGCCAGGCGGCGGGCCGGGCACGGGCGGCGCCTGCGAGGCCTGGCTGCCCTGAGAGCCGGGCACCTCGTCCTGGGGGTCGCGCCACGTGCTGACTACCATTGCCATATCTATGGGGGCCGCGTCCGGACTTCCTGCTCCCCTGGCTGCGGGCGGCGGCGGGGCGGCGGCGGCTCCCGGGTCTTGGGCTCCGGTGCGCCGCCTTTTGTGTGTGCTAGGGTGCGAGAGGGCGCGGGAGGGCGCCCCGGGTGGCTCAGGGCTAGTTGATTGAGGTTGGTTAGTTTTTCCTTTTTTGTTTTTGCTTTTGCAAAGTTTTGTCGAAGGCTTGTCTGGCCCGGTGTGTTTGTTTTGTTTGTTTCCCTCCGCTCAGCTTTGTTGGTTTCGGGGGGCTTTCCGTCAGGAGGGGAGGGGAAGGGGATAGGGGAGAGAGAGCGAGTGGGAGCAGAACGTTGGGAGAGAGACAGAGAAAGGGAGGGGAGGGAGAGCTGTAAGTCGATTGTCTGGCTTCAAGACAGAAGTAGGAGGCAAAAAAAAAAAAAATCTCCAAAGATCTCGCTCGCTCTCACTCCCTCCCTCCCTCTCCTTCACTCTCTCGCTCTCAGATCTGGTGTGCAGCCGAGGAGTTGAAAGAGGTGGAGAAGGAGGAGGAGGAGGAAGAGGAGAAGGAGGAGGAAGAGGAGGAGGAGGAGGACGAGGAGGAGGAGGAGGAGGAGAGGCGACTGTCCGGGGGCCAGGTCCAGGGCAGCCCACAGTCAGCCATTCAGGAAAGCCATCGAAATCTGGAGGACCGGGAAAGCCGAGGCGCCGGGCGCGGGCGCACCCAGGGAGCCAGGCAGGCCGGGGCGGAGGCCGGCGGCCCGCGGAATGGCCGGAGCGCTGCCCGAGTCCGGGGGAATCAGCATGAAAGTGGTCCGCGTCCGGCGCGGCGCGGCGTCGTCCTGGCTCTGGGCCGCCGCAGCCGCCGCCTGCCCCGGGCGCCCGGCGCGCGCCGCGCTCGCCCGCTCGCTCGCTCCGGCCGCCGCCGCCCGCGCCGCGCCGCTCCGCTCGGTGGAGGCCGCTCGCCGCTCCCCGCGGGCCGCCTGGGCCGCCGCCGCCGGAGCCGCCGCTGAAGCCGCCGGGTTGGGCCCGGAGCCGCCGCGTCTAGTGCCGCCGCCGCCGGTGAAGTCGCTGCTGTCGCCGCCGGAGCCGCTGCTGCTGCCGCCGCCGCCTCACACACATAGGGAAAGAGTCAACTCGCCGGCGGCGGGGGAGAAATGATAAAAGAGAGAAAGGAGGGCAGATCACCACCTAGAAGCACATCCTCCGTGCGCAGAGGGGGGAGAGAAGATGGAGAGGAAGAATGAAAGAGGGGGAAAAGGCAGCACAGCACCCGGAGAAAGGAGGCAACTCGGGGAGAGGAGGAGGAGGAGAAGAAAACACACACGCGCGCACGCACACACACACCGCGGAGAGAAAAGAACAGAGAATCAAAGTGATCAAATATGCTAAAAAGGGGGGCGCGGGAGGGAATGCGATTTATAGGCGCCAGGGCTGGCAGAAGTGGCTTCTCCGCGATCAGCTCACTGAGCTCTCTATATAGTGAACTTTGACACGACTGCTGCAACTTAGCGCACGTTGCCATGGCGACGGCGCGCCTTATAAGGCAGCAGCCGGGGTTGGCCTGGCCAGGCGCGCGCGCGCCGCCCCCTCGTCGTCATTGGCCGGAGCGTGGCGGCCCCGCCATGGCGACCGCGGGCGCAGCCCGGTCCTAGCGCGAGCGGCGTTGTGATCGCTGCGCTGGGCGAGCGCGGGGGGGGGGGGGGGGGGGGGGGGGGGGGGGGGGGGGGGGGGGGGGGGGGGGGGGGGGGGGGGGGCGAGGGGGGGGGGGACCGGTTGGCCCACGCCGCCCCGGCCGCCGAGCGGGGGATGGGCCCGCGCCGGCCCCGGGAGCGCGACCCCCGGTTCTCCCCGCGCCCTGCACCGAGGTTTCCGCCCCGGCGGGGAGACGAGCCTGGCGCGCGCGCGCGCACACACACACACACACACACACACACACACACACACACACACAAAACGCCTCTTAAAGGCTCCGCGAGAGGCTCGGAGGGAAGCGAGGACTTCGCCTCTCGCAACTTGGCGGTGCCTCGAAACCCGCGGCTCGCGCACCGCCGGGGATTCCCGGCGCGTCCCGGTGCCCACAAAACCAAAGAAAGAGAAAAGTGCCCCGGTTTCTTTGCACGGGGGTAGGAGCTGGAAGTGGGAAAGTGCCTCGAACTGAGCTTCCAGGCATTTTCCAAGCGAAAGATTTGGCCAAATCCGGGTGATGGAAAGCCCTTCTCTTAATCAACTCTGAACACTTGCTCAGTTTGGGAGGTCATTTTTTATTTGTTTATTTATTTTATGCCGAAAAGAGCCTTTCGGTGCCTATCTTTTCCTTGTAGGGTAAACATTTCATAGGTTTGTGGCCTGACATTTTAATTGCTCAAATAAAGTATCTCGGATGCTGAGAAGCAGACATAGACTTCATCTCGTCATGACGCAATTAAAATAAGTTTTCCTCAACTTTATCCTCTCTCGTTGGTTTTAGCTCACTTGCAAGCCAACTTCCCGCGACACACCGAGTCCTGGTAAGAGGGAAAAGACCCTTCTGCCCGCTGATGGACAGGTGAAGGCATCCTTAGTCTCCTGGTACACACCCTCTGTGCAGACATTACAGGCACACATGTATCAGATGTACATTTGTCTATGTACGCAGACAAAGACTTCTGAGACTGTGCTTCTAGGTCATAGAACAGTTGAGTACAGACTTCATTGTTCTTCAAGTTCCTTTTAAGCATTCGTATAGTCATTAAAACACACCCAGAGATTCGGCCCCCAAATGGAAATAGTACCTGTACAACTCACAGAAACACACACAACCATATTCGCCCTCGAGAGTCACTGCAAAAAGAACAACTTCATAGCTTACACCATTCTTTTCAGTATGCTAACATCATTGATATGGTTGTGTGTTTGAATTACAGGGTGCTTGATTTAAACATCACACATGTAGAATTTCTCCCTTCACACACACACACTCTATTCCACTGCAGTAATCTTACTGTTTGATTATAACCAGTTAGTGGGTTATGATTAGTCCACATTTAGACTAGAGAACTGTGTTTCGATCAAGGACACTGTGTACCAAGAAAAATTGTAAACCTGTAACCCAATGAGGTTCATGAACAATTGTAATATTTTACACAAAAGATGCTGAGCTCCATAGGAAAAATAGGAACGTTGTAAGAAGTAAATTGATGACTTCAGAAAATTACACTTAGCAGTTCAAAAAATTGACGAGATAAAGGTATTTAAAAATAAACCTCACATATAACTGACATGTGCAGCTTGAAGTCTGCATTCACTGTCTTTTACACAGATAGGCAGAGTACGAAGTAAGGAATAAGTGGACAGATAGGGGCTGTTTTTTAGGGAAAGAAAAAAATTCTCTGTAAATTTCATCCCTGAAGCCCTCCTAGCCCTCTTATTCTCCACCGAAATCACATATTTCATTAAAACTGCAGGTGCTGGAGTTATTTGAGTGTTTTAAGAAATAACAACCTATAATAGGCACTGAACTTTCATAAACCTGACTTGCTATAAGACTGTCACAGAGTGAAGCCAGGCTGAGAATCTCAAGCTGATTACAGGCACAATATAACTTTTTCCTAAAGAGAACAAGGAGGATGGAAAAGAAATCATTTCAAAGAGGGTTTTGGTTTTTTTCTCCCTCTTTCAACTTCTGGGATTCCAGGACTTGCCTTATGCTATAAATGTCAGAAGATTAGAGACAAGTGCAGCAATACTGAGGTTCAGATAGGAAATCTAAAGGGATTCTCATCTCAATTTAATAGAAGATGAGAATAACTGATTATAGGGAAAACTTAATCTTGCCTCTGGAGTGCAGAGACCTCCGTAGCAAAAGTCATTTTTTGCACACTCGTGAAGAGATGATTTCAATGAAGAAGAACTTCACTTTTTAAATTATTTAGAGATTGTTGGAATTTCAAGGCCATAAATTTGAATTTAAAGGCCATGGAACTATTTCCCAGCTATCTCTCCCATAGAGTTGAAGCCTGCAAGTCACAAGACCACAGGGCTGCCATGAAGTTAGAAGCATTTCACTGTGTTTTAGGGCCTATTCACTTAGGGAGATGCTGCTTAGAAGGGGGTAAACATCATAGTGAAAAATGATGTCAATTTTATTGCATGGAAGCAGAGACAGGACAACTAGGTAGAAGGAAAAAAAGAGGCAAAATATTTTTAAATGTCTTCAGCTATGATCATTTGCTTTAACTTCAAGGAGGCTCTCAGACTAAAAGATAAATACCACTATACATATGATTATTGTTTTTCTTTTAAATTCAACTCGGTCTTTTATTGCAGATGTAAATATATTCTAATGAGAGGAATGGCAAGCTTTAATTTGACTGGTGAAAGTTGGAAAAATATTTGTCTTAATGTTTAAAAAAAAATCAACCAGGGATATGATTTTCTTGCAAAAAAAAAAAAAAGTAGCCTGATGGTCTGTGACTCTTTACAGATTAAATCACAATAAGAATACAGACCCCAGCACATGCCGAGTTTGACTCTGAACTCAGTAGAAACCAGTTCCGTCCACCAGGATTCATTGAATTCCTCCTTTCCCCCAATCTAGTCGGTGTGTGTTTTTCTCTTCCACTACGCTGGAGCTCCATGAATAGGAAAAGGAGCTTCCATTGTGCCCCTCTGAACTTCCAAGTCAATGCAATTTTTAACCACTGGCTTGTGGTACTTTGAAAATCACCAGGGGCTGTCAGAGTTGGGTCCTCTGAAAAATTTACAGTGCTAAATCAGAGCATATGCCGGGAGGGAAAAAATTGCTTAAGATTGGAGCAAGTACAGTATCCGTCTGCCCCCTAGTGTAAGAGTCCTCGCTGCCTAAAATTCAACTTTAAAAGAAAAGGAGCTCTTAAAGGGAAACGACTTTGGGCTCACGTAGACATAGGAGAATGAAACTTCTGTACATTTTAATCTGAATAATTCTTCAGGATTTAAAATTAATTGGCTCTGGCTCGGTTGGACTGTACCGGGATCTCACCGCCTCTGCGCTGCCCCGTCGCCGGTGAAGAGGTGATGATTTTTTTTTTTCCGAACTGGGTTTATGTGCGTCCCTCTCACCCCCTCCTCTCTTTTTCTTTCTCTCTGTCTCTGTCGTCTCTCTCGCTGGCTTTTTAAAAATGAGGAACCCGTTCCTTGAACGTTTTGGACGGAGCACAGAATTGCTTCTTAAAGTCAATCCGGCGCGGTTGCAATAGACAGCCCAAAGGTAAAGGTTTGCCTGAAACCCGCACGCCAGCTCCACCACCCTGCCCGACGGTGAGTACCCTTCTTGTCGCGATTCTCCTCCTCGCTTAGCCGAGCGCTCCCTTTCCGAACCGGGGCCGAGGGCGCCGGGCAAGGCTCGCCTCCCTCCCTGCCTGCCTGGCTGTCAGTTGCACAAGGTTGCAAAATGAAGCGCAGAGGCAAATCGAACAGTAAATTCTGATACTCGGCGCGAGCCTAGCAGCTCCTTTGCTAGCAAACCGAGTCCTCTGCTGCTTGCAAGACCAGGCTTTTAGGACTGGTTTTCAGTTTGCTTTTAGAGAAGGAAATGAGTTTGAGGAGACAGGACGAGGCGATGGGAGGTACCGCAGCCTTTATGCTTCGGTTTAATCATATTTTGGCAGCTTTGCAATTGCATTTCCCCCTCCTCTTCCCTCTGCCACCTCTCCTACCACACACATGTAATAAAATATGGCAATGCACTGAATTGACTCTGTCCCCCTTCCCCAAACCCCTTCAAGCACAGTTCTAGGCATTTCATACATATTAGCAAACCGATTATCTGCAAAGCCCCAAGTCATCCCCAGCCCCACACAGCACAAGGAGAAAAGTGAGAAAGGAGAGAAAGAAGAAAAAAAATACTGTAAGTAAACATACCAAAGCCATATTTTCCTTGTTCAAGATCCCAAACCGCTTGCATCTTCCTTCTACACTGGAATAACTCTCCTTTAGTTTGGCGGGTGAAATAAATGCTTTGTTGGCCCCCTGAAAAGATGTGTCTTTGATAATTAAAGAGAATCTCCTCCTCGGTGTTTATCTAAGCGATTGTGCAAACTGATAAAAAGTAGGCACTAGCCTGCAGGGAAAAAGAGGAAAGGTGAAGGGAGAGACCGTCCACCTCCAGGAAGTGCTTCCCCATGTATTAGGCTTTCGCTCTCAGCCCAGGAAAGCCCTGCACACTAACTTTAGAGAGACAAGGTTTCAGGGAGCTTTGTACATAGCTGCTGAGGAATGCAAACCTCGCCTTTAAGAAAAAAACCCCAAACCGTAGGTAGGAGACGTCTGGAGTGATCCTTGTCTCTCATCTCATTCCTTAGAAGGAAGAGTGCGTTGTTACACCTTGTTTGGGGCTGGAAAGACGAGACTTTAAAAACACCCGTCCAATTGAAAAAAATCTCCCAACTTAATGAGTTTAGGCAGAGGCTGCAGCCACCGGCTCAGGCTGAGCAGAAAACCGCCAACTACAGCCGATACTGCAAAGCAAGAAGACTAGAGTCACAGCCAAATTCCACTGTTTGGGGTCGAGAGGGATGGAGGCTAATCCTAACGCAAGTTGGGAAATAACAGAGGTGGGAAAGGGGGGGAAAAGCAGCAGCCTTGCAGGCTGGCAGACAGGCTCTTCTTACTCTGGATCAAAGACAGAACTTGCAACAGGAAGGCAACATTTTGCCTAGGAATCTGCTGGAACCCTCATTTTCTACTTTTAACTCCAGTCCCCCAAGTGATTTTCCTCTCTCCCCTGTGCATTCGTGCCTCCCTCCCCTTGCTGGTGCCCATTCTAGAACTTTCCTGAACAGGAAATCTATTTCTTTTGGGGGAGGGGTTCCCCATTTCATGCCTTCCTAGCATGAATGTTCAATCCACCCCTCCCTCTATCACCCCCCCTAAAAAGAATAAAAGAAGCAGAAATCCAACAACCAGCAAATATTGAAAATAAATTATGCTGCCTCTCCCCGTTGAATGCAGTTTTAACTAATGGATTTTTTGTTTTGTTTTAAGAGAAGAATAATGGGGAAACACGGATCTTTTATTTTAGGAAACTGTTATGGTAAGATGTATGTCAGAGTTGACAAATGGAACTAACTCTTCGGCTGCTTCTTGTCCTTGTCTTAAACAGGAATTAAGTTAAACACAGTGCTGAATGTTAATTACATGTTTACTGGCTAATGAAAATTACAAATGGTTTTGCCACCTCAAACAATGATGAAAACTCTGAAGACACTGTAATTATATACTTTGAGGGAAATAACTCAGAATATTGATCATAAGAAGTGTAAATCTTTTTTAAACTATTCATTAATACCATAAATATGGGCTACAGAAGTTTTTCCTTGCGGTTTGCCTCCTCAGTGATACTGAGTGGATGGATGGTGAGTTTCCTCTGGGGAGGTGGTGAACTCGTTCTGTTAGCAGAAGGAGGCCACTTGTGTAACTCAGAGGTGCCCCCTCCCTTTGCCCCGCCCCCTTCAACCTGAGCTGAAGGTCGAGGGATCTTGGAACAGGAAGGCCAGACTCAGGGCTGGCGAAGGTGATCACAGTGTGGCCTCTCGCTTGCCCTGTCCTTTTCTCTTTTCCTCTTTTTCCTCCCTGTTTTCACCAGGTCTGATCTATCATCGCCTTGCCCAGCTTGGGCGTCAGTGGTATATATAACCTGGCATTTGGGATTCCTAACAGAGGACCCATTACACCTAGCAACTTAAGAAACCCACAGATGCTAACCCTGATGCCTTAAATCTACCCCGTCAGAGATGGCTAGAGCAGTTCCTTGCAAAAGAAGAGAGGGGAAAAAGTTGGGGACAGAGGTGGCTGTAGAGTAAGGTAGCTGGGCAGCTGCACCACAACTGTTTTCCTTGAATTTAGGAGCGATTTTGTTGTTGCTTTCTTTTAACTTTGGCCAAAGTTGTAGCACTAGCAGTTATTCCAGTCTTGGGGTCAGAGGTGGGGGCTGCACTAACCCTAAAGGCTGGCCCGGGCTGGCTGAAAGGCCGAGCAAGCCGGGAATGGGGGATTGCCAGCCGAGCTGCCTGGCTTTTCAGAGGGCGCGCTTGTGAAACTTGCATTTGGGGGGCACAGCACCCAGTGCAGGTTTAAAGTGGAATATTGAGGATTGCTTTTAAAGTGCTCTAGGCTTGTGGGACCGGAGTCCTCTTTTTCCCTGAAAATTCCCAAGGCGCTGGTCTTTGTCTTAGAAGGAATGGAGTTTCTGAATGGTGTGAAAGGGACAGAGAGGGTCGCTTCAAATCGATTTTACTTGTCCTTTCTGTCTTTTCGGATCAACGCCCTTCAATGGGCACAGAGGTGCTCTTTCAACCAAAAACTTGTGCTACATTTTCTGCCTGTATTGGTGCTAAATACAATAAGCAGTGGGCAGATTTTTTTCTCTGCTCTCCAAACCAAGAAAGCACCCTAATTAAACTGTTTTATATGGACAGTCAAGACGGACCAATTAAGTATGCATTAGTATAAAGATAGAGTCTGCAGATAAGGCGATTTAGAAAATCACATGTAGGACAAAGGCCAGGGGGCCAGCGTTTGGGAAGGGTGCCTGGATCCGGCAAGGTCGAGCACTTTGCTTAGCGGGCCACAGGGGAATGGCAAAGCCGAGGGTACAGGTGAGCAAGACTCAAGCCGGCTAGCAGGTGGGCACCGGCGCTGGGGACCTTGGGCCCTGCGCCCCTGGCCCGAGGGCGGTGGAGCCTGCTGGCTCGGTGCTCCTCTGCTCTACTCTGGCAAAGTAGCGTCCTGAGCTGGTACTGCTCGCTGGACATGGTGCTTCTGTGAGATGCCCCACTCTGGCTCAGGTCCCCTTCCTGATTTGCCAGGCCCGGGGCGAGGCAGCGCTGTGATCGCGAAATAGTACGCGCCTACCCAAGGCAGGCCGGGTGGGCCACAGGAGCGCGGGCATCTCTGCAGCCCCTGCCGAAGCCCTCTGGCAGGGAGGACCAGGACAGAGGCCTGGCTCTCCACACTCCAGCCTATGCGTGTTTTTGCTTCGAAGGAAAGACAAGTGTCTAGTAGAGCAAAATAAAGTTCCCACCGGAGCCCTCCGGCCCAAGGGGCGTCGAGGAGCAGACGCTGCAGTAGAGGAGAGGCCGAGGGTCGCAGAGAGGGTAGCGGAGAGAGCGGCCACTCCTTCTGCAAAGGCAGTCGGGCTCCTCCGCCCCCTCGCCGCCCTCGGAGGTGTGGGCGGGCGGAGAGCATCCCGCCCGGAGGAGGCGACCCCCGCGCAGGGGCTGGGGCCTCCCTGCGTGGCGGCGCAGTGCTGTGATAGGTGGTCCCCGGCCGCGGGGGCGCGGGCAAGGCGCGCAGCCTGGGGAAGGGCTCTCGGGGCGCTCCGGGCGCCCTCCGCCAGGGGGAGGGAAAGGTGGGAGGGGCGAGAATTGGAGCCTGGGGAGGTGGCTGAATGTCAAGAGTAAAAAGGTTGAGAAGCCAATTTTCCCGGCGCGCACGGCACCCCACCCGGGTGGATGCCCAGGCCGTAAATCAGAGGCCAGCGGCGAGGGCGGGAGGAGCCCCCTGTGCGGGCGGCGCGGCGCGGCCCCGCCCGGCCCTGCACGCCTCCCGGTGGGCCCCGATCGATCCGCAGCCTAGCCGAGGATGTCACCGCACTAAATATTTACTGATCACACACAAATAGCCGGGGCTCGAACGATTTTCCTCTGTGAGGCGAGCGCGGAGAGTAGGGTAAATCATTTTATTAGTGTGGATAAAGCCCAGAGCACACTCCGGGTTGGAGTGTTTTAAGATGTGTCTTCAACGGGATGAAAAGAGTTAGGGAAATCGATACGGAGTGATTAGAAGCCCCCGGAGTGACAAAGAGGGGACCGGGCTGTGCCGAGAGGGAGGGGAGCTGGCCTCGAGGGCAGCGGCTCGACCACCGCCAGGGGCTCCCCGGAGGCGCAGGCCTGGTCCCCTCACTCCTCGACGGGAGCCACCGGGGTGCGGCGACCCGGGACGTGCGTCGCAGCCTGGCTTCGCAGGGCCGCCACCAGCGAGGGATGCGCGGGCCGCCGTGGGGTCGTGGACCTGGGCGCCACGGGCTCCACGCCGCGAGAGGCTGTGGCCAGGTGGCCACGGCAATGGGTGGTAGTCGTGGCGAGGGGACGCGGGCGCGTTTCGCACCCGCGATCTCTCTAGGCGGCGTAAGGATGCAAAGGTGTGGCCTAAACCGCTAACTTTGCGCCTCTGGCATTTGGGGGATCCTCCCAGGCGGCACCCAAAGCCTCCCTAACTTTCCCGGTCAGTCTCTGCCTCCTCTCTCTTTTATTGTGTCTAAAGAGGACCCCTGTCCAGCCCCCCTGTCTGCTTCGCTACCCACCCACTCGGTGTCTAGGGCCCCAGCCTGGTGTCGGATCCCACTGGGGACTGCGTGGCCAGTGGACTCCAGGTTTGCGGCTCGTGGACAGGTGGCACGAAGTCCAAGGTCAAGGAGGAGGCAGCAGGGAGGGTGGCAAACATCAGTGAGGTCCTAGGACCTCTCCCATCTCTCTCGGCGGGAAGTCGGCTCTGGGGCTGTCAGGGCCACACCCCAGCGGTGGAAACCAGCCTGGGGCCCCGGTTCTGGGTGCAGGGGGCTTTAGTGACCCGGGCTAGAGACGCGTAGGGCTGACTGAGGTTCCGAGGCTTTGAGCCTGGAGATCTGCTGGCAGAGAGAGAAATACCTTCCTCACAAACTCCAGGCAGGAAAGTCCTGGCGCAAAAATGGCTTTTCACTTCTGGAAGTGCGAGCCTCTCTTGCTACTGTGAACAAACCTTGAGGTTCCAAACAGCTGCAAATAATCAAGTAGACTCTAATTTCTGGGGGAAAGGAAAGGTGGAAGGTGAGGACACAGCAGATTCCTTTTCGTTTCTTCCTTTAGCGCTTCTGCGCTTTCCGCAGAAATGTGCTCCTCCTTAGGATACTGAGAGCTCCTTGTAGGTATGCACGTGTGGATATACGCATGCATCCCTGTATCTGGGGTGGGTCTCCCTCCCCTTGCTCAATTTTCTTGGCACCTTGGGGGAAGTCAGTTCAGGCTGCCCAGTTTGGCTCTTCGATGCAACAGGAAATTTAGTTGCACATACAATTAACCGTTTTCCAGAAGAGATTTTTTAAAAAAAATAGGGATTCCAGTGGGTTAGGAGGGATGTATTCAGGTATGAGGCGATCAGTACCTCCAATTCCTTCTCCCGTAAACTCTGTGATTCCTGCGTTGGAGGCTCGCAGGCACGGCTGACCCGGAGGGCTGTCCGGAGTCCGGTCTCTAAGAACTCTTCTTGGGCTTGGCCAGAGCGAAGGTGAACTCCACTAATCTACCGAAAGGGCCTGTTGTGAAAAGGAAGACAGAAAAGAAGGGTGGGAAGGAGGAAAGGAAAGAATGAAGGCAGGAGGGGAGGGAGGAAGGATCAATGCATTCTAGTTGCAAGGACAGCAGACCCAGCTCTGTGCCCTCGCCTGGGTCCCCACCTCCACCCTCCCTGTGCGAGCTGGGTTTGCATTCAGAGAGACAAGAGTGTCATCCATCAAGGCGCACACTCCCTGAGGATGGGTTTACAGAACAAGGAAACAGAGTGTCAGAAAATATTCTGTGTTTAACTGACCAGTTCACTTTAAAAATATTTCCAACAGGTATTCAACTGATTATTTTGTGAGAGTTGGAAGAAGAAAAATCGGCCGACCCCAAACCCAATGCATAGTTTGCTTCTCATTTAAGTAAAAGCAGTTTTAGAATCTTATCAGTAGCCAAATTATAGCCATAAAACCTGGATAAAATTAGAAGCTATGTTCTCCTGGCTTCCAAGTTGATGGCATTTGAATGGGTCATGCCAGGATGGTCATGTGCAGGAAGGTGTGCACACATGGGTGTGCAAATATTCCTATGGTATTAGAAGTTCCTGGGTGGATTAAAGGTTCATGTACTCAAGCACCACATAGAAGCTGTCACTCACGTGTACATTCCGGCAGTCTGGCAGAAGGCAGAGCAAAAGGGAGATTTGAATGAGCTCCTTGGAATCGCTATTGTTAAAATACAGGCTGAAGCAACTTAGTAATGGTAAAGCTACTGTGGCTTGCAAAATCATAGAAAGACACTTCAAAGTAAAAACATCAGATTTCCAGTTTGGTAGCTTTGCCAGAGCATTGAAACAAAAGGTGAACATCATTTGCATAATCTGTTTATTTAAAAATTTAGTGATATACCTTTCTACTTTTTTTTTTCACTTTTCAATGGATTGGAGAATTAAAGGGGAATGACCAGGGGTGATGGCATGAGGCAGCTCTCTCTACCCATTTAAACAAGTCTGATGTAGGTGATACATGCTTTTAATATTAATATTAGACTGCGGGGCAGCTCGTGCTGAGAAAGTTCTAAAGACATCAAAAGCCATTTGGTTACCAGTTCTTATTTAGAACTGGACAAATTAAGAGAGGATGGTCTAATTCTGTAATTTTTCTCTTTTTTTAGGAGCCTCATAATGAAACCTATAAGATGACAGTTAATTTTTGGTATATTAAAGAAAAGCATTAATCAAGTGAACTCAAGTGCCAGTCACTTAAATGTGAAGGTGTTAGGCAAATACCCAGATAAATTAGTATTGTTGAGTAGCCACATCAGTGTTCTTCAAAAAAGTACCAGCTGAACAGCACATAATTTGTTTAATTTTAATTTTTTTGAACCATAACCAAGATGAATTTCAGAAGGAGAAATATAATTTAAGGAGTATTTTCTGTTTTATTGGTTTTTAGAGATTTTTTTGAAGATTAAAAAAACAGACTCAATATAAAGCATTCTATTTGAGAAAATAAGTAGGTGGCCAAAGATAGCCATCATAGAGAAACATTATGCATGAATTTAGAAAACATTTCATTGCATATTAACTTCATTTCTGCCCTTTAAAAGCCGATTTCTTAAAATATTGAAAGTACATTTTAAAAATGAAAAAATTCAGTGTAAAATGAATAAGAAGCTTTTTAATAGCACATTTAGCTTCTCAGCTGTAGGAAGTAGTCACTTGAGAGTTTACAAAGTGAATTGTTTGAAGAAAATTTATGTTGGTATTTTTGAGTACAGGGTAGATCTATCTATTGTAAATTATGATAAATAAACCAAGCCTATCCAAGAGAATTCCACTTACTTGTCTATGGTAAAATGATTGAGATAATATTACTTTAAATAGTTAAAGCAAAACTGAACACATTACAGGAAGGGCATACCGACTCCAGTGACAAATGTCACACTGGGTATTATTTTATGATGGGACCACAGCACATCACAGGTCGAGAAGGAGTTTAAAAATTACAGAACACTATTCTTTGCTGAATGCCTGTTAATAACTTCCTCCAAAAGTTATGCTACAATTTCTCATTTGTGCTTTGTTGCTACATTACTCAGTAATTTAAAAAGGAGCTCGTATTGTGAAATACTAGCAGCAAAGGATTTTAGAAGTTATTTTTCTTCATAGTGACTTCTGAGGGGAAAAAGATCTATACTTATTTACTCACTGATTTTTTTCCTGTGATTTTGGTTAATTCAGTAGCTTTTAAAATCATGTGCTACATCACAAAAACCTGCATTACATACAAATTGCAAACAAATTCGAAGGCATCAGAAGCTTTTTCAAGAACTACAACTCAATGTGCAGTTACTGAACAGCTACTATTTCAAACCCCAGGTTCTTTTAAAAATAAACATCTCAAACTTTTCTTCTTTCCTAAGAAGTTTTAAAATTGCAGCTAATATGAATGTAGATGAATATTTCATATAAGAGCCTTTAACGCTCTTTTCCTATTTACCCTGGATATGTTTAAAAATTTTCTTTTATGCTTATGTACTTTAAAATTACATTAGTCATTATCCAAGAATTATCCACCTCTGTTTAAAAATCAGTGACTAAAAATTCTAATTATAGAAAAGAGGTGTGATATTTACTCCAAACTTTCAGTAATGAAGTTTTCTTCATAAACTAGAAGACACTCTATCCTGGGTAAATAAAAATAGGGCAGCTGTTGGGTGGAGTTTTTTTTTTTTTTTAATTCATGTTCTGCCTTTATATCATTGGCATTGAGATATTTGGGTTTTTATCTTCACTGTTGTTAATAGAATAAGTTTGTTATATATAAATATGTATGAATATATTTATATTTCAAATTTTTGTATCATTAAAACTGAGTACATTAATAAATTGAAAAATAATGTTCACTTTTGTATCCACATTTACATGTTCAAGTAATTATGAGGTCATTCTCTGTAGATATTCTGTCCCCTAACAATCAAAAATATCATCACATAGCTTAACTAAAATGTAAAAACTTCTTAGGATTTTGGAAATCCAATATCTAGGAGGTACAGCTACATTGTTTTTCAAATTGAAATCTTAACCAGGTTTTATTTCATCTTAACTGTCTACTAAGATGGAACACTTCAGTTTTAGAGATAATTTTTGAACTTTAAATCAAATTTTAAATAATACCATTGTAGGCTTTTTGAAGTGAAAAGAAATTTGAAATAAGCCTCCACAACAGAAGACAAACACAAGTGCTAGGGCATTGTGACTCGCCTGAGTTTTTCCGGGATCCTATGGGAGTCTTTTAAAGCTTAGGGTATCATGATTTTTGTCAAAGAGTATAAAATAAGGTGATAATGGGGGAGAGAAAGACAGTCCCCTCACTCTTTCCCATTAAAGTCCACCAAACAAAACAAAATAAAACAAAATCCAATTCCTAAACCGCCCGAAAGACCCTTACCACTTTTGGGAGTTTCTGTGTAACTGTGGGTCCTGCCCAGTGTCAGGTGGTCAACTTTTCCGACTCTGCAGGCCATGGTTAGCCTGCAGTCAGCAGCCAGAAGACAGGCAGGCCTGGCTCCAGAGATCCACCACTGGGAGGGAGCTTGGGAGAACAACTGTTGAAAGTTAACCTCTCCTTTCCAAAGGAGAATTGCAGAGGTTGGACAGTGAGGGCTGATATAACCAATTGTATTCTTTTCCAAGGCATTTCTAACTTTTATGATTTCCCTCCTCCTTCTCTTACTGTCTGTCTTTGTGCCTCCAGGGCCATGAAAGAGCAGGGCAGATTCTAGATTGCTTTCAGAGTTTGCCTTCTCTGATGATGGATTACCATGTCAATTTAAACGGCATAGGATTAATTTGTTTCAATGATTTCTCTTTAGGCCGAATGCCAGCCGTTTTTCTATCTCTCCCCTTGCTCTTCACAACAACCACCACCTCCAAAGAAGAAAAGGGAAAAAAAGACAGCAAAAAGAAAAAAAAGGAAGGAAAGAAAAAAAGAGGAAGAAAAAAAGGCCTTCATTCCATATTCTAAGTTGAAAGACAATAATGGAAGGAGACAAGTTAGGTATAAGGTTGCAACACTGTTATAGGTTTGAGTGTTTTTATCTCTGCCTAAGAGGCTGAAACATAGTCAGTCACATTAAAATGAAATTGGACTCAACATTTATTCAATAAATACTTGTCTTGTAGATAATCCAGTGCAGAGTGCTTTTGACACATAAGGACTTAATTTGTCCTGGATAACAAGTTATTAATATGGCACATTTAAACCTGCCACCTACAATAAGGTTATTGAAATCTACAGAAACTCAAATAATCAGTGTGAAAAGTAGTTGGTGTAAGGAAGTGGCATTTTTGAGGATGCGGATCTTTTCTCATGCATGTACACATACTAGTAACACAGACACGTAGGCCTGTGTAGACACACACATGCATGTGCATCTCACATGTACATGTATTTCAGACCTTATATAAAAAAATCAGGAAAGTTTAAAAAATTCCATCCATTATGCTGATGTATTTAACCTTTCCAATAAGAATGTGGCGGGTAGTTTTTCCTTTTGAAAGATTTCTAATGTGTGCAAGAAAGATGCTTTTCAAAGTCACTTTCTTTGCAATTCCAGACCCCTTTATAACATTGAACATGGCACCAAAAAGCACTTAGGTAAAATCCAAATCAAACACCCCCTCCACATTCTTCACTATGCTAAACTTGTATCCAGCTAGAGCAAGAATGTTGTTGGTGAAAAAGGCAATTTTAATTAAAATAACTGGTTCTTTAAAATATTATTTTATTTCCTTTTCTAAAGGGAGGTCCACCAGAAGGGCTAGAGCTTCCATACTCTGGAGCAAACAGTGTTGAACAAACATGGCCCTGGCTTCTTTTCACTACCCCATTCTCCTAATTGCTTCTCCTGTTTCCAGTACCCTTGCACTACAATTTAGCCTCATAGATCAGACTAACAAAGTGCATTTGGAATTTGAATAGATGCGGGCTTGATACCCTTTCCGTTTTTCTCACCTTCTCATTACACAGACAGGCTTTATTTGCGTGGTTCTACTTTCTAAGGTCATACACAATCGGGCCAATCGATGGCTGTCAGAAGTGGAATCTACACAATTTTAATTTGTAAAAATTTGTTGGTTGCTAACCTTGCGGGAGATTGTGCATCTCTAAGAAACTAAATCTTTGAGAGCTCTCCTGGGGAAACGATGTTACACATGAGCAGAAAATCCAGGCAAGAAAGGCTAATTGAATGAAGAGAGAGAATTAGGTTAAAAAATAGAGTACAATCTAGTATCACATTTTCACCGGTGTAACTTGAAATGAAGGTGTCTTCAAGTCACCAGTGATGCCAGAGTGTTTAGATGTTGGGCACAGATGGGAACACCTATTGAAATGTGTCTGAAGAAGATTAATAGGGCTTGTCACTGTTGGGAAAGCAGTGCTTCGCTGTAAATTTCTACCAGCACAAGATGAATTACCGATGAATGCTTCTTATCAAGCCCATCACTATCGTTCGACACTAAATCAAATTGAGAAGTTATCTGCGATCAGAAAATTTCTTTTTTAAAATAGACATACACCTTTAGGCCCCGATTCTCTAATAATCCCACTCACCAAACAATTCTCTGTCCCATGATGCTTTTTTAGCCTAAATGGAATTGTACCTTCATAATAAATACGTTTTAAAATTCACGTATGATAGACGGCTGGTCGAAGAGGAAAGTTTGACAATATTTTGAGAAAGGGTATGACGGCTTCTTGAAAGTCATCACTTAGTAGTGCATAAAATGTGTGATTTTTACAATTAGATTTTTCTGTCCTTTACTGGGAAGGCAAGAGAATTTTCTGCTTTAAACCTTGTGACCCAATAGTCTTTTAATGCTGCGGTGAGAGAAAATTATGAGAATTGTAAGTGTAGAATGGTATAGAACAGGATTAAATAGATGATGGTAACAATTGAGGGTATGCTTTTTTTATGATTTAGTGATAATTCACATATTTATTTTGGGGCAATAGGGTTCTGGGATCAAATCCAGAACCTCAATTATTTTAGGCATATGGTTTATGACTGAGCTGTACACTCTTAGCCTGCTTTGCAACTATTTTTAATTTATTTGAGAAGCAACAGAAAGTCATAATCTCTGTATTATCTGTTCACCAATCTAAGCACCCAGAGGCTTTCTAAGCTGGAAATAATAATTTTTTTGTACTGGGGATGAAACTCAAGACTGTGAGCTTGCAAGGCAGGTGCTTATACTGCCCCAGTCCCAATAATATTGTGAAAAAAAAATCAACTCTTCTATTTGTATAGTGCTCTACCTATTTAAAAAGTGCTCTCAAGACTTGCAGGAGTTGTTTGATTTCTACTGAAATTTTGGCCAGGCAGTGGTAGAGAATTCTACCACTGAACCACCAATGCAGATAGATATTTTGAATTCCTATTTTTCTGCTGAGTAAACTGAGGCTTAAAGCTGTGTGAAGTCAGAGTGCTAATGAAAGGACCGTTAGCATTTGAAACTCTGTCTTCTCAGTTCCTTTAGAATCTTTTCATTCCAGGTCATTCTGTAAATGGATGATAATGGCGATTGCAGCTGATATTTGCTATGAGTTATGGTGAGCATTTGCATGTTATCTTAGTTAAGCTCTATGCTACTTTCCTGGATGATATTTTTTTCCCCATTATCTAAGAAAAAATGAAAAGAAAACAAAAGGAGTCTTAGGAAGCTTAGAGGCTCTCTTCCATTTCACATTGCTAGGAAGTTGGGGGCATGTTCTTCTAATCCAGGAAGTCTGAATTCAAAGCCCGTCCTGTTACTGCTTCCAATTGCAAGAAGCCTTGACTTGTACTAAATGGCCACAACTAATCACATTGGTTTTCAGAATATAAAAATTTGTTGAGCTCTCAGGCTGCATGTTTGGTAGACTATGCCCTGGTTTAGAGATAAGGAGACGTAGGTTTGCATGTTACTTAATTTTTTGCAGTGCTGGGAATGGAATTCAGGGTTTCAGTCATGCGAGGCAAGTGTTGTACCCCGAAAGTATGTCTCCTTTCTCAAGAGTTGGGTCTAAATTTTGGCTTTCTTTGTTACTAAATCAGAAATCTCAACCTCACTGGTCTTTATTTTCCTCATCTCTGAACTGGGATAGTTGGACCAAATGAATTTTGCTTTTGGGTACTTTTCTCATTCATGATCCCCAAGAATAAAAGAGAGGAACAGAGACACAATAACCACCTCTGTTGAAACAAGGGACAGTCCTAGTTAGCGGGGAGGCATGGTTCCCATTTCTAGGAGACTGGCATTGGGGCCACTTTGCAGGAGAAAGCTCCATTTTCTTTCTCTTGCTCCCAGAGAGCACTGAATCCATTCTTCCCTTGATATTCCCTTAATGTGGATGGGTTCCAGGATCCCTGTCAGATACCAGAATCCAAGGATACTCAAGTCTCTTACATAAAATACCATAGTATTATCATTACCGTGGGTACATCCTGGTAGGCATTAAATCACCTCTAGGTTACTCATGGTACCTCACACAATGTAAGCACTATGTAAATATATTGTTTAAGGTATAACTACAAGAAAATTGTATGTGTTCAGTATAGAGGTAATTTAAAAAGTATATATATATATATATATATATATATATGTGTGTATGTGTGTGTGTGTGTATTTTTTTCAACCATCAGTTGATTAAATTTGTCGATAGAGGGCTGACTGTACAAGAAACTAGAGGGGTTCTCAAGAAAATAAAAACCTTACCACATTTTCCAGATAAAAGCCAGAAGGAAAAACAGCAGACTATAGATTAGAGAACTTAGGGTCAGCCAGTTAACTGGTGAGACAGTTGAAATTGAACTCCTTCTTATTGGTACCCAAACTAGGAATCCTCATGCCCTTCCCCCTTAAAAGACCTTCCTCCCGTATACCATGATCCTTGTTCTAGAAAAATATACATGAAATCATCTGGTCATGTCCCTATTGTAACTATTTATCTATTTTTTTATGTGATAACCCTGTATGGATTATTATTGGTAGTAATATGAAATTTTCCTAAATCTCTCTTACAGTAATTTTTCATAAAACCTGTGTAACTAACCAGCCAAATAGTCGAAGCCACAATGAAGAATCACACCACAACATGAATATTTTGTAGTATCTATTTGGTGACTATAATATTTCAATCTATTTTTATTGTAACCCATTCTGATGTTTCCATAACCAAAATTACTATATTTATATTCTCTAGTGGTTTCTCATTTAAAAAAAATCCGATTCTTTCTTTCTTTCTTTCTTTCTTTCTTTCTTTCTTTCTTTCTTTCTTTTTTTCTTTTTATCTTCCTTTTCCTGTCTCAAATCATCCTTCCATATACATTGCTGGCTCTGGGAACCCCGTCTGGGTTTAATCAGAAGTTGCAAGACAAAATGTGCATTATTAAGAAATATAAATATTTTCAGAAGCAATCAAAGGGATGAAAGATTGATTCAGCATGTAGATTGGACCTAATTCGAAGCAGCTTTGTTCTAATGAGAGCTACTGGGATAGAAAGTCAGGTGCTATGCAGCCACCAGTTAGAAATTCCAGTGTCTTCGAGGAACGTGTCGAGACTTCTCTTGCTAGGTTTACTGACGTAGTTTTTGCAAGGTAAAGTTCCAAGTCTTTGGGTTAAACCACTTTCCTTGTCACCCTTAGGGACTTGTAATAGTCATCTTTGAGAAATTATGACTAATTCCTTCTTCTCTTTGTAGTTAAATTAGCGAGTACCTCCTTTTTCACAACTCGGAAGTTGGCTTAGCATTAAATTGCATAAGAACATTTTGGCCTGGAGGCATCTGTATTACAATTTCTTTCTTGGCTTAATAAAAGGTATCACATTATCTACCTGGTCAATCTCTATTGGCTTTCAAAATAGAGACATGGAAAAACCTAATAAGCCTCATTAGGATATTTGCTTTAAAAACAACAGGCTGCCTCATTTAGCACGTTGCTTTGAAATGTCCCTGTAGAGCTGGGTGGTCATCACTTGAATACAGGTACTGCTAATTTAAGATCTTTGTTAGTCTGGTAGCTCTGGGGGGATAAAAGTGTCAAATATATAGGTGGAATTTTAATACACAAAGGATCAAATCCTGATTGTTGTATTTGTTTTCTTCTTTTTCTCTTTTGTCCCCATGGGCATGTGTATGAGAGATGGCCTGATATTCTTGATATGGTTCATCCATCTATGGCTGGATTTCCAAATTGGACTGAAAATGTTTTTAAAAATCTACACAACTCAGGGAGCCTGAGAGAACAAGTTTTCCTTTGTTGCAGGGTATAGTATTATTTGCTGTAGGTTTTTTGATATACATTCTAAATTAGGCCTGCAAAGGCATGCTTCATCTTTAATTCATCACTCTCAGCTGAAAGAGATTAGCAGTGTCTCGCACGCACCCCTCGTATGGTGCTGACCTCATCAAGTATGGCCTGAAATTAATTAGCCTCATTCATGCCAAATGGAAAAGGATAACGAAGCAGCATTTTCGAGATGACCATCAAAATTGTAGGCAGTATATTTAAAAGGCCCCTATTTTCAAACCATATAGATTCAAATTCTTTCTAGGGCTTACAATATGCCTGAGTTATCAAGAATCCAGAGCAAAGCCCAGTCAGGTTCTGCGTACGTGTGTTTGTGTGCGCGTGCATATGTATCTGTGTGTGCATAGTTGTGTGTTGTTTGAGTGTGAGTGCCTTTGTGTCCATGTGTTGGTATTTAGCTGGTTTGTTCTCTGGGATGACCTCTGAAATACTTGGCTGACAAAACTCTGATGTTTAATATTGCTTTAAATGGTGTAATAACAGAATATATTATGTGGGCTTTTTCTGTTATTTTTGTTATCCTTAACCAGGACATGCCATTACAGACATGCTGCTATTTTTCAGGAAGATGCCATTCATTCTCTAATTTGTAAACAGAAATGCTTCCTAAAGAAATGCTCAACTTTTCTATTTTGAGTTATTTTTGAAATTTTCTATATTTTTCTGCAGTCCCTAGTGTTTGATCATATTTTAAAGTAGGATTGAGTTCGAAGTTACATTATGGAATCTTTTAAATTTGCCATCTTACTAAAATTAGCTGATTTTTCCCTTTTGGGAATTGACTGAGAGAGGTCAAATTTTTGAATATCAAAACTGCTTTCTTTTTGAGCCAAAAAAATCTTGACCAAGGTTCTTTGGGATTCTCAAAGATGTCGTAAAGTTTATTTTTATGAGCAATAGTTTGGGGACTACAAATTGGAAGGAAAAACCCATGACATTATTTTCTGTGTTTTCAGATTTTAATTTTTTAAATAGTATGAAATGTGGTCAGTCTACAGAAAGATATCCATAGTTTGGAGGAGTTTGGAGGAGTTTCATATAGTGTGCATTTCTTAATGAAAAATAATTATCCTAGAACATTTTCAGTTCAATGAAATTTTTTTAGTTAGATTAAAAAAATAGATGCTCAATAAAATGTAAGTGGAAAGCTTCCATTTAATTTTGGAGTGAAACAATGCAATTTTAAGCAAATAATCTTCACAGAGCTCGTTGATATAAGCTTCATAGATGTTACTTAAGATTATTTTGTCCTATAATAACACAGATGCAGGCTACACTTTCTTCATATCTCTGCAAACATGAGATTTAGAAATTTTTCTAATCTTGTCTCCTAGAAGGCCTTTTTGTCTAATGGGCATATATCATTCATATGCACAAAATCATCAATCAGGAACTGTGAACCTATCATTTTGCTATAAAAGATCTATCCTTAAATCTTCCCAAGCCTCTAGCATATAATTTGGGGGAATTAGCTGGCTTAAAGTCTAGGCTTCTGACTTCTTGAGGATAAAATGCAAAAATGGAGAAAGCTTAAATTATACAAATTCGATTTTAAAGTCAGATTAACTCAGCCAGTAATGGAAGATGATGTGATGCAGATCTTTGAATGTTGACAGAAATAGATAATTTTGCTAATCATTATCTAATCAATTTGGGATGCCATGTGGTAAAGTTGGGCAATATTCTGCCAAAACAGCTTACTCATTAAAGCGCATATTACAAAAACACATTTCTCTAATAATAAACATGAAGTTATATTTGTTATTGAGATAAAGAAATGCACATGCTCCATAGTACATTTTTTCTCATGGATCGAACAGCATGTCTGGATTTTTACTTAATATTTTTATCATAGAGATAAAAATAGAAGAAAAACTAAATATAAGAATAAGGCTATATGAAATTTGAGTTCATTCAAATGACAAACTCAAGGTAAAATTCAGAGAAATGTACCAAACTTCATTTGGTATCCACCTAAAATGGTAAGTCTTCTAATGGCATTTGGAAACAGAAAGGAGACTCAGCTAAAATTCAGAGCAGCTTTTTTCTAAACCTCATCTAAACTCACTGACTTTGGAGTAAACTCTGGTTTTGTTTTGGGTTGATGATAAAACTTTCATTCCACTTTAGCCAATGAAGTATAGATAATGCATTAGGGCAGAGAGAACTGATAATTTTCAAATTGTTATTTTATTTTGTATTCTCTATCATGTTCTGTGATAGAGAACAACACACGAAGCAAATCTTCAATGATATACATGAAAAGGTAGTCGCCTATCAGGACACAGAGAGGAAACTGACAGTTTTTGGCTTGTTAAATACATGGAAGTTTTTTTTTTTTTAAAGAAGAACATGGTGGGAATATTAACTAACATTTCAAGGGTGCTTATGAGACACGGAGGTGTCCTAAGCACTTTACCCTCATTGACTCACTTTAGTTTACTGTAATGGTACGGAACAAACGCTTTCATTTCCATTCTGTAACTGAAAAAGTTAAAGCACAAGGAAAGTTCATGATTCTCCCAAGGTTGCACTGCTTGTAAAAGTGATTAGAATGCCAGGGTTTCATGCTTAGGATTCTTTGTACCTTTGTCCAATGATATACTGACTCTCGAGAGAAGATACAATTACAGCGTTGTTTGGAAAACAAACTTCTACTGATGATAAACAGGAGGGACACATTCCCATTTCTGGATGACTGAGGACACTGATAACCTTACTGGGCGAAGCCAAGGTGGAGAAAGCTCATTCCCAGCCAATCTTCCTATCGCAGATTTAGGAAAAAAGTGTTCGTTTCCTAAATTTCCTGTACATCCTTGCTGCACTGCTGCTTGGAAAATCTTACATATAGGATGCTTAGTGGAATATACATGTATGTCAGAGAGAGAGAGAGAGACAGACAGACAGACAGACAGACAGACAGACAGACAGAGGCTGAAGGAGAAAACCTGAGTGGAATTTAAAGAAACAAATGGTGAGAAAGAATGTTGAGTAGAATTTAAAGAAACAAATGGTGAGAAAGAATGACTTGGAATGGAAGATCAAAACAGCTAGGTAGAGTTTGACCAAGCAATACTTAAAAGAGAACTTGGCTGCACTCTAGAGATATTTAGAAGAAAAATGAGAGCTCAGAAATGTTACTAGGGAGGTTGGAGAAACGTACAAAGGGAGTTCTAAGAGAAAAATCAAACAAATTAAGGGAACTCTGTTAAAATATTGAAGTCCAGGTGAAAGGTAATACAGGGAAACAAAGTTTCATTTCCAGTCTTGAATAGGTTGAAGCAAGAAAAATAGGCTAAAATTACGATTTAAAATACTTTGCATAATATGTTAATATGTGTAACGCCTTCTATCTTTTATATTATTGGGTCTCATTTAATTCTCCTGATAATTTGCAAGGTATATATGATTAATTGGGCTTTACAGATATCAAAACTAGACTTAGAGAGGTGATGTAACCTGCCCAAATTCAGATAACCCGAGGTCCTCCCCAGGTCTCCTCTTCTCCCAGGATACCACACTGTCCGCTCTTCTACGGGGCCCTTGGGCCAGATTCCTTGTGCTGTTACAGGAGCAGGATCATAGCAGTGAGAACAATTATGCCGGAATGAGATGCAGCCCCGCTTGTGAAACCTGGCTGACATCCTCTAGGAGGTGGCCCGGTCTGCTAGCTTGTTCAGAAACTGCACCTGTTCATGAAACACACAGCAGTCAGCTTGGCTGTGAGATGAAATGAGGGATGCTGAACCTAAGAAAAGGTAGTCAACTCTCAGAGGAGGACCGGAGCGAGCCTCCACGTCTGCAGCTCCCGAGTCATATCACCTGGCTGTTTATAGGAATCTCAGTGCTGATGAAAGAGTGAATTAACACTCCAAACTGCTCCTGCCAAAAGAGAAAAGTTCCAGATTCTTTAAAAAGTATGTAAAGCATCAATCTGTAAAGTGGCAACAGCATTTGGGACCAATTACTCAGATTAAGAGGCAACCATGGTCTGTTTACACTTTGTAGCCCAGAGCGCCTTTGGCTCTGGTCCACAAGCTGAGGATTGTAAATTACAGGAATTTCAGCCTAACACTGACTTCTCTTTTGACCTGTGCCTGAACACAGAGAAAAGCAGGTAGAACAATCCTGTTGTGACTTGCCCGAAAATTCCACTGAAGAGGGAACTGAGTATGGTCTTCCTGGTAGGTGCTTAGCACACACATCCCCTGTGTGAAGACAGGGGTTTTATCTCTCAGAGAAGACTCTAACCAACCGCACTGATGTGCCCGGTTATAGTTCCTCAGTGTGCTGCTCCGCAAAAATGATTTTTGGAAAAGAAGTTAGGAAGTAAATGTTTCCTGCCTTTTATGTTTCATTACCAGAGCATTTCAGTTTAACTCCTCTTTCTAATGCACTATGAATTAACCGTAACAAGTGACAGATAGGGAAGTTATTACCAGAACTATGCTGCTAACAAGGAGTAGGCACAGATGGTGGCAAATACAGATCTTATGGGCAAAACAGAGACATCTTGGACATTTGGCTGAAACTCAGAAGTTGACAGAGGTTTGAACTGTGTGAGACTGAGATGCAAATTTCTCCTTCTACGTAGGAAGAACAATCTTCACTTTTTATAACCCAAATCATTTCAGAACTTTTAAAAAGATGTTTGTCTTTCCCTTAACGGAACCCTAATGTTCAGGGTTTGACCTTGCCAGGGGGAAAATAGCCATAGAAGTCAAGAAGCAGGAAGAAATAGGAGGATCCATTCCTGAAGAGGAGGCTGCCAAAGGCAGCAGTGTTGGAAAGACAAGCCATTGTTTTATCACTAGTTGTAGTGCATATTCTTAAAAATTTAATCACACCACATTCCACCATTAGACCATCAAATTGGGAATAATCGCAGTCAGGAACCGAGGTCTTGTTTGTCTGATTTGGTCAGTCGGGCAACAATTTAGGTGAAAATTGGTTTGAAGATGCTGAGGTGGAGAACAACTGTGGGACCCTGAGCTGGAAAGCACCTTTGTCCAGTCATCTTCCTGGCCTTAACACAAGGCTTTCATCTCAGGCAGCTCAGAGATGATGCCGGTCCACAGCCTTCGCATGCCAACATATTTTTCTGATTAAAGCTAGTTAAAAGAAAAAACAAACAAACAAAGGAAAACACTAACTTACTCAACTTTGGATCCTTCTGACCCTAGTTTATCCCAACAATTTACTATTTTCTGCAATGTCAAAGCTTCCCTACATTTACAATTAAATCACAAATTAACTTAGAAATGATAGTAAGCTCTCTCGGATAAATGACATAGTGGCCACTGGGGACCAGACCGATTTTCTAGAATAAGGTTAGGCCTAGGTTGCTGTGTAACAGCACTAAGGTTGGTTGGGTCTAGGGACGTACTTAAGTGTGAGCCGGAAGGTAGATGTGGGAGGAGAGACAGGGCTAGCTCTAGTTCTGCCTGGTGACTTAGCCTTCTGGCATTTTTTCCCCAAGAAGAGATGATGTGCTTTTATTTATTTTTAAATTCAAGGCTCCACGATGCAATCAAGGAGGTATGGAATCCTACCCCAGAAACCAGGTTGGAGGGTACCATTCCTATTTTCTGCTAAACTCTTGAGTTCTGGAGATGCACATGCAGACAAGCAGATGAAGATTGTAAGATTTTAGGAGTTGCAGGTTCAAAGCAGGTACTGCACATGTGTGAAGGTCTTGGAGAAAGTCATCAGGGAGGACAGGCCCACCTAGAGAAGTGGAGGGGAAAGCCTCACTTTCCCAGACTGCTGCTGCATGAGAGCTTTGTGTATGGACAGCCTTGTTCCTTTTATGAAAGCACAGACCCTTATCTTCAGGTCATTTATCCACTGGGTTCGATTTTCTCCTCGGAACAATCAAACCGAACCTCTGCCCTTTTCTGCAGTGAAAGACTAGCCAGTACTTGAAGATAATTGTGACACTCCTTAATTCCTGGCTTTTCTTTTACTGGCTGCATTTCCCAGTTCTCCATGTGACACAGACTCAGCAGCTTTGCTGCGTTGGCCTTGGTTTGCCCCTGAGAATCTCTGGGAACATCTCAAAACAAGTAAAATACTCAGGAGCCCACCGACCAGTGCTGACAGTGTCTGCCCACTATATTGTGCCACCAGTGGTAAAGAAAACCCTTCGTCAGTTGCCTTACACTGGAGTCAGATCTCAGTCCTATGCGGCTTATAGAAGGGATTTAATGCATTTAAGAACGTCTCATGTTTATCCCCATTAAATTTCATTTTGCTTTGGCTTTTTGGAGGTTGTTAAAATCTCTCTCTCTCTTGCTTTTTCTCTCTCTCTCTCTGTCTCAGCCTTTGCTACTTTACATATTGACTAACATTTTAAAAACCAGTTTTGCCAAGTGATTGAACTAAGCTTTGCTGATATCAGGATTTCTAGAGTATCCAGGGTCTTCAGTATCACTAGTGATGATGTTGAAAATAGTTTTGTGTTTATTTCTTCAATGAACTCCTAAGTAGCAGGTAATAGAAGGGTCTCTGAAATGGGATTTGCTTGGGTTTAAAATGCTAGGTCTTCCACTAAAGCCAGTGTATGGCATCAAGGATGTTAATTTATTTGTGCCTCAATTTCATCTGTAAAGTAGATGAATCTATTAGATTTGATTGTTTTTGTGATTAAGTGAATTCCTATATTTAAAGCACTTAGGCTAGTGCCTGGCATATATTACGCATTATTTGGGGGCTCATGTCTTGTTTGCATCTGTATCTCCAGGTAGATTCAGGAATATATCTGGTGCTAGTACGTTGAGAACAATGGGTGAACCAGTTTACACAGTGCTATAGACACTCACTGAATAGAAGCAGATGGAATGACCAGCACTATGGTTTCTAATGCTAACAGGTTGTCAATATTATTATATCAATAATAATATTGACCATGAAAAGGGAGGATATACACCTAACCTCAGACCATCTCCGTGGTGGTGGTTTTCTGGTAATCTTCCTATGAACAATAGTAATATCAGTATCTTTATTGAGGCAACTCTATCAGACCTTTGTTTAGCATGGAGAATCAGCAAATCCATATATCCAGGTCCAATCAGAAGGTGAGAATAAATATATTCTCTCTAGTTTGTGCTTGTATGAGCCTTAGCATTTGTGTATTTGGGTTGTGAGAAGGAGTTTATCAAGAATGCTAGTTTCTTAGACAGATCTTCAAGATTTCCAGGTCAAGGGCAGACTCATTCAAAAACACATGCTCAAAAATAAAAATGTTTAAATGCCATCCACTATGTGAGATTCTCCACCTCTCCCTACCTTTCCACCGACACCAGCAGGGAAGCTGCTTACTCAGGGTGGGCTTCCACTCAGGAGCACAACGCAGTCTTGCTTCCCTTGGTTCAGCTTCAGGATGTTCAATTAACTTCTCATTGTGTAGAGAATGGAAATCTTTCAAAAATACCTTTTACAGCCAATTCTCTTTGAACTTCTGCCTATGCTAATTTTGAAACATTCGATAGTTTCCTTTTGTAGTAGTACAGGTGAGCTCAAAGACTAAAATTTGCCAGTGTGCTCTCCTCTGTATGTATTCAAGTAGGTGTCCCTGAAGCAATTACCTGAGGCATGACTTGTGGGAGGAGCCATTCTGGAGGAGCAGGGGGCATGGGTAACACGATAGGTGGGTGTTGTTGTGTTATGTGCTAATACTTTTGACAGCAACCCTCTGAAAGGGGTGTAGCAAGTCATTTGAAATTTGTACACAGACTGCCCTAGCCATTACGCATCGCCTGTATCATACCCATAATCTCCCAAGGCAGATATGCTATTACACTTGGCGGGCCAAGGGCTGCACCGCTTTATACACTCAACTCTCACTGACTATGCCACAGAGACACTTCAATAGCAGTTATCAGCAGCATAAATTTAGCCTGGTGCAGTCACAGCCACAGCGGGGCAGCGAAACAGAGAGACCTGGCTGTGTGTTAAAAAGGCTGAAGAAGAACAAAAAAGCTGCCAGTTTTCATAAGAAATCTCATCCCCAGAGCTTTAAGAACTGTAGCTCGATACTCACCACACTCTTTATGCTTGTCCCACAACCTGCGGTTTCCTGCCTGGGATTTGGAAGCAGCTGAAACAGAATGAGCATTACAGAGAAAAGTCCCCCCAGATGATCTTTAGAACATTTTTCTTATTTAGCAGAACTGAAAGCAACACCATGGAGCCAATCACCTTCTTGAAATATAGCAAACTTAAAATACATGAAATGAGGGCACAAGGTGCTCGACTTCTGAAAGTTGCGGATGTTTCTGTTTTGCATCCCGTGTTGGCGTGGGTATTGAAATGCACAGCCTAGATATTGTTGTGTGAATATGATCATTGCCGTGTTAGCATCTTCAGAGTGTTTTCTAGCACGCACTTAAAGGACTTCTTTCAGAGGCCTTTTTGGGTCTCTAGGTTATTCCCAAATCAATTCTAAGGTGTTAACTGACCCCGCGTCCTCCTTGCAATAAGCATCAAGATGTAGTCCCTAGCCCTGGAATCCCAGCCCTTGGCCTTGTAAGCAAAGAAGCCTGTTTATTCAGAATCCTTGAAAGTAAAGGCTTGGCCAGCAGCATCTGGGTTTGAATTCCTGCTTTGTGCTAAAGAAATCCTGTATGTTGGGGATGTTGCGTAACGTCTGTAAGCCCCATATTTTTCATCTGTATTTTGAGCATGGCAGTACTGCCCTCACAGGGATGCTGTGAGGATATCAGAGAGCACTAAGTATGACACACATGCGTCAATGAATGCACACCACTGTCGCACCGCATGGCACTTTGTAGGCACTTGGTAGAGCTTTCCACCTTTCCTCACCATACCCTCGTCAGTTAATGCTTATGCCAGTGATGTCAGTGTGAATGTCAGTAGTGTGAGTGCCAGTAAAAATACTGCCTTTAAAGTAACTTAATGCAATGCTATCCCATCACTAACGAATGAACATATATTAACAGAATACACTTAAAGCTACACTCATGTTTTGATTATTGATACAGGATAGACAAGAATGATATATTCAGAGGGAAACTGAAAAACAAGGAGTCAAGTTAGATAGTCAATCAAGCCTGATTAATGGCTATTTCTAGTGGAGATTTTAGCCAAATTTTGGATCTGTGCTTGCCTGGTTATGTCCAGAGATAATGGATGACCATATCGGGCTGGGCGTGTAGCTCAGTGGTAGAGCACTTGCCTAGTGTATAGGAAGCCCAGGGTCTATCTCCAGCACCACAAAACACACACACACACACACACACACACACACACACACACACAAAAACCCACAAAAAAAGGGAAGAAGAAGCTGGATGCATATTTCCTTCAAAGTTCATGTAAAATTTCTTTCTCAGTTTTGAAAGACCAAGAGCCAGGTCCAATTCTTCTAATCTATAAAACTAGTATGTTTCATGATAAGGAGTTTAGATATTGAAAACTGTCTTTCTACTAAATAAATTTGGACTTCTTGTCATTTCTTCTCTCTCTTTCTGTCTCTCTCAGCAGTTTGTGATATAAGATCCCCCAATTTGCCTAAGTGCCATGTGCTAACCAATTGTGCTACTGGAGCTCCATGAAGATCCTCAATTCGATGTTGGATTAATCATGTGTTAAAAAGTTACATCACTCTAAAAGACCTTCACTCATTCCTAAAAGGTAGTCTAGGTTACACTTAAGAAATAGTGTATTCCTGAATATAAAAAAGTACAATAGGTTAATTTGAAAACTATGAATAATTCAACATGGAATCATGTGTTTCTTTTTCCATATTTTCCCATATGAAAATGTTGCTTTATCACTGTTAAGTAAACACCCTTTGACCCATGTTACTCCCTGAGAGCTCAGTTTAGAGATGTGATGTTGTATTTTTTTTTTTAGAAGAAAGAAAGAACCGAAGTTTAATATATTTGGAAAGAGCACACAGTTTTGTTTTGTTTTGTGTTAGTGAGATGCACACTTTTCAGTTAACAAAATAATTTTCCTTGATTTGCAGTTGCAGTTAGAAAATTTAAGTTAGAATATTTGAAGAGGGTTTGAATAAAATTCTGGGGTTTTGAAGAGTTTGAGTGAGAGAATTAGATGATGGCTATGTTGTCATTTCTGTTTGTGTCATAAACCCAGCAAAAACAAAACAGGCTCGCCTGGAACACAAGTTTAGGTGGTAAGTCAAACTCCAAGTGGGAAATAAAGTTGATATGTATATATCTAAATATGAATATCCATGAACTGTTATAGTATTCAAGTATAAGATTTTTTTTTTTTTTTTGTACCCGGGATTGACTCATGACCTTGTGCTTTCCAGGCAGGTGCTTACACTGCTGAGCTAAATTCCCAGCCCCCAAGTATAACATTTTACATGTGATAAATGCTTGTTCTTTTTAAAAATAAAGACAACAGAAAAATAATAAAATAAATTTACTTTCTGCTTCTCAACTGCCCATCTCTCAATGCAGGACTGGGCTCTCAAACTCTGGCTAGTACTGTAGTCAGAGAATCTCTGCTAACAGGAATGCTCTTTAAAAATAAAGCAGTCCCTCTACCCACCCATATTTTGCCTCCATTGTGCTCATCCCTCCACCCTCCTGTGACTGCCTTATCAGCTGCATCAAATTGATTTAGGACAGTGAGCATTTCCCCAAAATTAAATTCCCCGTGAATACCGAACAGGACCAACCACCAGGTTCAAAAAGTGTTATGGGAAAAGTGCCAGAAGTTGAGCTAAAATGAAGGCTGGATCCTTTAGATCAGGGAGGCGGGGGAAAGGGTCAGACAGAAAGAGAAGCAAAAGGAAAAGCAGGGCAGGAAGGAGAGGAGGGAACGAAATTAGAACAAGAGGCGATGTTTATTAATAACCTTACTGACCCAAAGGCCCCTGACACAAAGTACATTACAGATTCTTGGGACACTCAGGTCTGTCACTCACAAGGAGGAGCAAATAAAATGGTGTTGGAAGCTGCCACCTTTCTGGGAACAGATTAAACAGGGTGGGAAGTAAAAGGTAGAATAAGAGGAAGGCACATTATTCACCCGCTTCAGAAGGCTGTGGCCTGGGCTTCCCTTCCCTCCCTTGGCAGCACCCTTGCCACGCACTCTACCTTCTGCTGACACACTTCCAGCAAACTAGGGTTTAAACACACGGGAAAAATACTGTTCTCTTGGTTGCAAAAAGTATAAAGGTTCACGGCAGAACATTTGGGAACAAGCGGGATGAGGCGGATGCAAACGGGCTCTGACCCTGTCTGTGACAGCAGTCCTTGCTGGCGCTTGGGTTCACACTACCTAACCTTTGGCTTCAGTTTTTCTTCACACACCTGTTTGTGTATTTGGAAAGTAAGACTGAGGCCCTGCTGTGGTCCACTGCTTTGTAAGCTACTATTTCCATTTGACAAGACAGCAGAACTATTGAACTATTGGGTTCACATTGTCAAAACCATTTGGATTTTATGTCAGAATCCCATATCCCTATAGGCAGGAACTGCGATGCCTTTGATCTGTTATTAGACAGTTGTTTTATTTGGAGCTCTTTGTGTGCCTCTGTATTTCCTTTAGATAAATTGCAGTAAGTGAAAACTCCCAGGCAAAGCCCTTATTTTGTTTTATATTTGGTACATTTGCAGAGTTGTCCTCTAAAATATTTATTTATGCCAATTTATATTCCCACTCACAGTAAATGAGAATGCAGAATTCACCAAATAGTATTAACTCTTCTCAAAATAGGAAACTTGATATCCTACTGTGACTTATATTCTTTTGATTACTGTGATGCGATCTTTCTTCACCTTTCTTGATAACGTATCTTGTTTTGTATATATGTGATTTACATACTTATTTTTAGTTTCACTTATTTAACTTTTTCACGTGGTTTTACGAAGGTATCCGCTGATTATTCTATTAAATTATAAAAGTTTTTTGTATCTCAAATTTATTAACTCTTTCACTGCCACATTTTGCAGACAGTCATTTGGTTTTTAGTTGTCAGTGCATTCATGCATGTGTTTATGAATTTAAGTTTATAAATATTTTTCTTTATTCTCCCTTCTGCTTTTATGTTTAGAAAGGTTTTGAACATCCCAGGGTAAGATAAACATTAACCTACGTTTTCTACTAGTGATTTTTGATTCTTTATTAAAAAAAAAAACACTTTGATCTCATTTCTCAGGAGTTTATTTTGTTTTGTATGGTTGTTTATAAAACATTTAATACAACCCCTTTTCCTTACTGATTTAATCACTGTAGTTATGTGGCATCATTTTGTGTTTTTAAATTTATTTCATTATCTTTTTGCTTGTCACTTTCCCCAGCCCTCTTTTTATTATTATAATTTAAGAATATGCCTGCATATCTCATAATGCAAGTTCTTTCCCATTAAAATTAGTTTTCTGGGTAGTTCCCTCTTTGTTATTTCATAAGAACTCATCAAGTTCAAAATGAAAGACAATATATATATATATGAATTTGAAGTCTTTTGGTATTAGATTTTCTCATGCAAAAACAAGTCATAGGTTCACACTTTTCTTTGCATATGACTCCTATAAAGTTAGAATTTCTTCATATCATTTCTCAGTGTGGCCCCAAATTTATTCAGTGCTATTGAGAATGCAATTTTCCTATTTATATTTGTAACTGCTTATTCTAAAAAGTTATTCATTCATTTCTTGCTTTGCATTTGTACCTTGTCTGGTTTCTTGTTCAAATAACTTGAGAGTTTGATTTTTTGGAGTTATCTAGGCCAATATTATTATCATTTGCAAATAATGATCTTTTCTGCCCCTTCCCAAAGTTATGTAATTTGTTAATTTTTTCTGATCTTATTATAGAAGTCTAGAGCTCCCAAATCATTCAAAGATATTCTTCCCTGGGTATGCCTCTAATATTTTACTATGAAATATGAAGGCCTTAAATACATTGTATTTTTGGTTAGTTTGGGCTTTTAGGTAATTTTTGGGTCCAATTTCTTTCTAGCAGTTTCTGTTTGCATTGTGTGTCTCTCAGATCCCTCTATCAAGTTCTGAATAAGTGTTACCATTTTTATATTCAAAAATATTTTCTGCCTCTACACACAACCCCTGTATATATGTGTCAATTTTTTTCTTCAAGTCTAAGCACTCATTGTTTACCGATTGTAGAATTTTCCTTTGATTCTTAGACTAACGCTTTAAAAATCACAATTGCCATCATTTTACTCAGTAAATCGTATGAAAATACCAGCTATTTCTTGCCAACTTAAAAAGTTAGTGTCTTGCATAAGATTATTTTTACTTTTGTGTTTTAAGAAAATGCTAAACTATTTCGCACGCAGAAATTATCATTTCATTTGAATGTGCTGACTTTTTGCCAGTGGGAAGTAAAAATAACCTGAGACTTTTCAGTTTCCATGCAAAAATGATTGGTTCCATGGGTTCGATAGTTAAGGCAATAGGAGAAAAGAAGGGAAGAAAGTTCAGCAACAAGTTAGCAACAGCTCTGGGGTAGCAAATGGGCAGACAGGACGGCCAGTGCCTTTGGGGTTGATCAGATCATTGTGAGCCACCACCCAGCATCATCACCTCCAAACTGAGGTAATGAGAGAGTTAGAGACAAGGTCTGCAGAGCAATTAGCCCGACACTTGTCACCTATGAGGTATTTACTCTTGTGTCTATTAGGTTCAAAGGCAGGCATGTGGGCCACATTTTCCATAAAGAGTGCAAAGCAAGGACCCTATTGTTATTCCCATGATTTTCTTCACTAGCCCTAAACGAGCTCAAGAATCTCAAAAGTTATCCAGTGGAAAATACTGTACTGGAGGTGGGGTGAGAGGACCCCCAACTTCTGCTCAAGATGGTGGATACTCTTAGTTTTCTTCTCTTCTCTATCTGACTTAGCCTTGTCCTTCACTGCACATTTTCCCTGGACCACACTTCCTGTTCCATTCTTATGGGACTGGTGCTATGGATGCTGAGGTCCTGTTGTCCTCCAGGGGAAACATTTTGATGATGCACTAAATAGAATCAAGTAGCCAGGAGCCTGGCATTTGAGAACCTTGCCAGCATTCCTTAGCTTTTCCAATTTGTTAGCCTGGAGAGCACACCTATAAACATCAAACTTAGGTTTTGAGGCAGAATTAGAGCATTCTTCCATCATAGCCAAAGAAAAACCAAGATTTTTTTTTTTAAACCATGGTGAGACATTATCAGTGTTATTATTGTTTAAAATCAATTATCTTCTACTCTGTATTCTTTCCTATTGTTTATTTTATCTGCCCTGCTTTCCCAGAGGGGCAGAATTAAGGCCCCCATTTGGTTTTTATTAGTGTAATCAGTTAATAGCTGTTCTATAATGCTTTACTTATTGTGTTAATTTTCTATAGTTATGTCCAGAGGCAGCTTCCTGGAAGACCACATTTAAAAAGAGAAAAATAAAAGATCTAAGTTACTTCTTTAATGTGCCCAGTTACCATTTGTAGTTTCAGCTAAGATTATTGAATGCTATTGATCTGCAGAGTCATGGGAAATACATATAAACTCTGACTACCTTTAAAAATACATGTGTAGTGGACCTAAACATTCCACTAGCATGATGGTATACAAAAGCTAAACCTAGTGTCTCTGTTAACCTCAGCTCATCACTGCAGGTCTTTGCGTTTGCTCTAATATGTCAGAGATTAGTACGTGCTACTGCTATGCATACCATCCCAGGCCCCATGGAGCTACGGCACATGTCTATAAACTCTGGGACCCAGGGGATATTGTCCATTGCTGTGGGCAGTTTTAATGGGTATATGTTTTGTGTGCATTTTCTATTTAAAGGAATAGTGCTCAAATTAAAATGAAACTTCAAAGAACATTGCCACCCCCACTAAGGCTGCATTCTGAATTAAATAACCTTACTGAAATAAAAGATAAATCCGACTCAGTAGTCAAAATCATGGCCTCTAGACTGTCCTGTAGCATGAACTGGCTCTAAGGCCACCCTGGGCCTCATTTTCTGAATGTGTTAAAGTAAGAGTTGAGGTGTTGTTTTCTAGGAGATGTTTAGTCCATGGTTGCTCTGCACAGAGACTCTCTGAGGAGAGCTCTCTAGTTGGTGACTGGATCAAGGTTAGAATCCTTCTCTTTCACTGTTGAGTCCACAGATGGACATAGCACTGGATGCAAAGATAGAGGGTTTTCAATGTTTCTTTGCCTCTTTTCCCCTACTAAGGATTGAACCCAGGGCCTGATATGTGCTAAGCGAGCACTCTGCCACAGAGCTACAGCCTCACACTCCATCGGTATTTTTTTTATCAGTGTTTTATGTGAGTTGAGTATTCATTACTGCTATTATTTTTTTGGGGTGTGTGTGTGTGTGTGTGTGTGTGTGTGTGTGTTGATACAGGGTTTCAAAGCTGAACTTCAACTTGCTATGTAGCCCAGGCTGGCCTGAAACTCATGTCAACCCTCCCACCTCAGACTCCTGAGTACTGGGATTACAGGCCTGCACCACCACATCTGGTGAAGAGTATCCCTTATCTGAACTGTGTGGGATGACAAATATTTTGAGTTTCACATATTTTTAGACTTTTGGAATATTTGCATATAAATAATGAGATTTCCTGGTGGTAGAACCTAAGTGTAAATACAAAATTCATTTGTTTTATATACATCTTTTTTTTTTTTTTTTGTACTTGGAATTGAACTCAGGACCTTGCACTTGCCAGGCAGGCACTATGTCACTGAGCTACATCCCCAGCCCTATATACATCTTATACACAAAGATTATGGATAATTTTTTTTTTCATTTTTTTGTGCGCTCATGTTTTGCCTATTCTCTGGTCCATGAACTCTGGTCTGGAATGTTGTACTTGAGCCATCCATTAGCGTGAAAACCTTTTGGATTTAGGAGCAGTTTGAATTTCTGATTTTCAGACTGGGCATGCTCAAACTGCAGTAAGTTTGTTTTGATGGTGAAACTTGGGTAAAAATCCAGTTTGAGAACAGTTAGTCATGGAAGCTATTGGAAAAAGAGGGGTCAGTGTTAGACCAAAGGTCTCAGGGGCCAGCTGTGGGCCCTGGGCAAGTCACTTCACCTCCTTCATGCTTTGCTTTTTTCCTTTGTCACACGAAGGGTCTAGAAAAGATTTACCACCAAAGAAGCTTCAAAGAAAGAAGTCAAAGACCTCTTGGGAATTGCCATCCATGTAAAGCAAGAAGACGGTTCAGACGTACTGCAGCCTCTAGACCTCCAGAGCCCAAGCAAGAAGAGCTTATGGCTTGTGAGTTATGGCTTGCTGGGAAGAAGCTCACCAGGCTGCTACAGGGATGGGCTGAGAAGAGAGGAAGAACAAGGAAGCTGTGTGATGAAGTTTGGCTTCAAATTATGTGCAAAGAAGGAAATAAGGTCTTCTCTCATTGCCTGTTGTTAAGGTACAGAATGGGTCGAATGCTATGTTTAAATCAGTTCAATGCCAAGTTCTTAAAACAGTGCTCCACCTATTCTGCCTCCTCCAGATCAAATACTACTCAGGGTAGGTGACTTTGGGGAACTTTCAGGCAGTGCTATCAGAAAATGAAATGGAAGGCAATTGCATATTTAAAGGAGAAGCCAAAGCATCCACCTGTAATTCAATGGAAATATTTTGAAGGCATTTCAAGGAGCCTGAGAAATAATAACAAAATTTACAGATAAAGAATCTTAACTTTGATCTTTTTTTCTCCTGTAACGCAACTTGGTACATTATTTTTCCAGTGCTAAACCACGAATTCAATAGCTCATCTGGAATGCCTTCATTTGTATCGTAGGGTTTCTTTTTTTCCAAAAATTTTAAAAAATTTTACGATGATAGTCTAATGAGATTAATGCACATTGCTTTAGCTGTTTAGCTCTTATGAAAACTATACCAGCAGAGAATAGTTGAGATTAAGGGCTAGATTTAAACCATTAAAGGGTCCAGTTAATAGAAGTAGCTAATCAAGTAATCTGTAACAGTAATTTGATAGGGAAAAACTTTATGAAGGTGAGATTGGAATTTTTTTCCAGTTGCTGTTGAAGATTTCACTGGGAATGTATCCTTTGTGGACTTTAACATTCGAAGGATTAGTTCTCAAATTAAAATAGAGCTTCAAATCAGAGTATAGGGAAAAAGTAATTCACTTGAAGGGTAAGTAATGTGACAGATTGAGCTTCAATGCTAGATTCCACTTATCCTTAAAGTTATAAAACCTGAAATCCTTCATAGACATAAGTGTTAGAATGTCAGCTCCTTGAAGGTGGCTAATATGTATTGTTCATTTTCTTGCATCACCAGTGCCTAACTTATGTTTATTAGTGCATAACAGATGCCCATTAAATATTCATGAAATAGGATAAAATACTTCTTTAGTTTTTAAAATTATTATAGAGCTGAGTGTTGCACAGTGGCACATCTTTCTAATAACTACAGGCTTGACCACTCACGCACCAAACAGCAAACCTGAGACAGGCTAGATTTTCTCAATGCCTCTCTAGCCTTTAAAAATTAAGAAACTTCAACTGCACATTAGCAATATGAATTTTTGGATTCCTCTGAAACAGCTGATGTTGTGGTACTATTTGGTTCCTAAAGCTTCTTGGTAACAAATAGCTAAGATCTAGGAGTAGCTACTCCCATAAGACAAGGGTCTTTCACTGTCTGCCACCATTACTAAGTATAACTGAGCCAAAGACTCATGGATAGAAGGCTTTGTCCACAGCCTATGGTTCTAGTGGGTGGAAACAGAGACTTTAAGAGGTGCTGCCCAGAAGAAGGAAGGTAGGACATTGAGTGCAAGCCCTTGAAAAGGGATTTGGGAGCTTGGCCTCTTTATGTCTTTCTCTTTTGGTTCCCAACAGCTACGAGGTGAGGAACTATCTGCTGTCATGCTCCTGCCATGATGTACTGTGATGCACCATAGGGCCAAAGCAGCAGAACTGAGAGGCCATGGACTGAAACCTTTGGAACCGTGAGCCAAAATAAAACTTTTTCCTTAAAAGATGATTTTTCTAGGTACTTTGTCAGAGTAACAAAACATGCCTAAAACAGACCCTTAGGATTGAGTGACTCTATTTGGTATTTGTTTCTATGGCTATTGGATTTTAATGAGTTAAGGATCTGGAATGAATGTAACAGTTTTCCCCAGCCCCACAAAAAGAAAAAGTGAGACTGAAGCCCTAGATTTGGAGTGAATCTAGTGTGCACATTCTTGCTACTTCTAAGTAGCTCCAGTGGGAATTGAGCAGAATCCAAGCACTAAATAGCCCCTAATGATATCAGGTAGAAGCTCATCAGGGAGCTGTTCATGAGTTTGTTAGAGCGTATTAAAATACAATACATTCACATAATCAAAAAAGCTACATCAGTCTATCTGTCTATACATTCCTTTCTGATATTAAATTTGTCCAGGGACTTTTCAAAATTACATCATCTACCCATACCCCCTTCTTTAGTGAATAAAAATGTGGAAAGAATGGAGAGAAAATCAGAATAATGCATGGCAGTGGAAGTCCTATAATTGAAATCATTATTGCTTAAGACACCATTGCTTTAATCAGCTCCATCATAAATCAATGCTTTTCACAAGCGAAGGTTTAAAATAAAGTGCTGTTAAACAAATTGGGTCTCTTAAAAGCCATGATGCAATTGGGAGGCTACTGAAAATGGATAAAAAAGTGCTTTCTGAATGGATACATTGGTTCTAGCATTTTATCTTCCACTTAATTTAGAAAAATATATTACCTGGTTCTTTCTTAGAAATTACATAGTTGAGGTCTATAATGGCCAAGCCTTTAACCCATTAAAAAAATTTACTCCTAGAGGCAGTTAATATTTGATGTTTAATTGCTCTTTCTTCTTAGAAAAAAAAAAAGATATGTTTCTTTCCTTCCTTTCTTGACTGACTTTTCAAAAATTGCCTGGTGAGCCATAAAGATGAAGAAGAGGAATTGATTCTCAAAAAACTCAAGTGTGTGTATGTGTGTGTGCATACACACATGCGCATGCTCATGTCCCAGGAGATGCTGCTGCTAGCTCCCTATAACTCTACAAAGCAGGCATTGCTATCTCTATTTCTCAGATCAAATAGCAGAGGTCTAGAAAGACTCAGTGCTCTCCTGCATGGAGTCACCCAGGCAGTAAGTGAAGGGAGTCTTTGTTCCTTTCGCCATGTGGCCTGGCTCTAACTGTGCTTCAGACTCAGGTGTAGAAACATCCATGGAGCCAGTGGTTCCCACCTTGGTACAACCAGCCCTCTCAGCCTGCTTAGCTAGCCCCAGATTCTTGGCTCTACTAAAAATGTTGTACTATCGGCAAAGTCAAAGGAGCTCAGCTATGATTTGAGTCTTTTCAGTGAGTCCTCCGTATTAACGGAGCTGGGAAGCAGCTGCCCCACCTCGTCGGTCATGTCCACTTAGATTTCTCATCAGATTTTTGCTTGAATGAGCAGGGAGGTCAGAAATCTTTTTATAAGAACAAGCTTGTATAGATGTTAAATACATTTTTGGGCCTCTCCTTAGACTTGTTTCTAGAGCCATGGGTATGGAAAAAGTGCAGAAGAAACATTTACTTTGTTGGCTCCAGTCAGGAAATTTCCATTTCAGCATTAACAGACTCTCCCCTTTCTCATGTGGTAAGTTTGATACCAAAGGCCAAAGCACTCTCTTTCTTCTCTTTTTGTTTTCTCTTCCCACAAAACCAGGTATTATTAGGTCTCTTGAAAAGCTGCACAAACCAACTGTTCCTCCAGAGATTATCACTTTCACAGCTCAGGTGCTGGGTCTCATTGGTTCATACTTCCCATGAGCTGTGGTCAAATGTGGGCGGTGTCACTTGGAATTATTTCACCTTCCAGGAAAATATTTGTATTTGGCCTTGTAAGTCTCATTTCCTCTGGGAACGATCATGTGTATTCTATCTTTATACTGGTTGGCGGGCAGTTGAGTGCTGGCTTTTATGGGACAACTGGACATCTGTCAGAAAACCAGGAAGTTATTTTTCTCCTCTGTGACTTCAGTCAGCCAATCAAGGATAAGGTTTTTGAGTATTGAAACACTGTACATTGAGGAAGCACTTGGAAGGTATTAATGTTTTGTGACAGAACAGAAATTTGCACTATTCATAGAATTTTGAGGGCTGGGACCATAGCTTGATTATGGACTTCTTGTCTTGCTTGCCCAAGGTTCTGCGTTTGATCCTTGGCGCTCCAAAAAAAGTCACAGAGTTTCCCCCTCATCCTACATCTGAAAATGCAAATTTTTTCTTGTACACTTAAAAAATTTTTTTTACTTTCCTTTTTTTTTTTTGCCTCCTTTTTTCTTCCTTGGTTTTCTTGGTCTTTTCTAAGACTTTTTTTATTAGTACATGCCTGCAGTACATAATGTTTACCTTCCTTGCATAGCGTTGGTACAGGTATATAACACACTCGAATTCCTTCTTTCACCCCCTTTCTCTTGTCTGCCTTCCTCCGTCTCTCGGTCCCTTTTCCATTAGAGAAAGATCGACCTCTCTGTGTCCTATTACCTTTATGCTCTTTGTCTTCCAAGGGATGATGAGATGGACACCTGTGGCTGTGATAAGCTATGTGGAGGAGTCCTTCTGGAGACTCACTGGTAGTTTGCATAAGGAGGCACAAAAATACCTGAGAACCATGCAGTGAGAGGGCGATAGGAGATGCGCTCCCAAGGCTTCCAGATATATAGGCAAAGTATGTGTGACCATAATAATCAGCATTTGTCTATGGAATACATGACAGCACATTATAGTCATTGCCTCCTGTAGTATGTACATGGACTTTGTGTAGTGGAAATTATTATAGGTCCATTTACAGATGAGAAAGCAGAGGCATGGAAAGGTTAGTTGGTTTATGTTAAGTCACACTGTCAATGTGAGATGTCAACACCATTTTGACTACAGATCTTATACTCTTTACTTCTAACAACTTGTAATTCCTTATAATATGGGATAAGCTTTATGTAAAAAAGAAACAAGCAATAACCCCTCCCTCATACCCCATACCAGAAAACACATATCTAACAAGCTATATTCTTATAAAAGGCACATGAAAAAACGAATAGGACATCTTAGATTGAGATGTAATAGCCAAATCCGAACAAGCTTGCTGCAAGTTGCTAATGGAGTAACTGTGGCTTCTGCAGCCAGACTTAAATGTTTTAAAGTTTGCCTTTGGATAAGAATTAAACACCATGTGAATGGTCGTTAGCTCAGAGAATCCCACTGATACTCCGCCAATTCAGGGACGATCCAGAGGAGTGAATCCTCCTTGCAGAACCGAAGGATTTGAAATGACTTCCTCGAGATTTGCTTGAGAATTTTCTTTTAGACGCAGGCCTACATCAGTGTTGGTTAACTTTATTTGTAAGAGTTCACCTGAAAATATTCATGGAATCTGTAGACTTTTCTATTCTGCAGTAAAACATATATATTAACAGCATCTTGCTATGTATCTATTTGCTTTCATTCAAGGATATTGGAAATCTTTTAAATCCACTCCTGGTCTGAGTATTTAAATTAGTATGTCTTTTTCTAGTTTGGTTTGCAGAATTTATTTTATTTTTATTTATTTATTTATTTTTTAAGTTTTTATCAGTACCAGGGATTGAACTCACGACCACGTGCTTGCAAGGCAGGCGCTTATGCCGCTGAGCTAAATCCCCAGCCCCTTGCAGAATTTATTTTATAGCCATGTTCGGTGGTTGTCATCTTCTAATCATTTGGATTTTTCCAGAATGTCATCTACACCTGCATAAGTAAGGACCGAAACTATAACACATCATTTAATTTCCGCATTTAAAAAATATGATTCCCTTTATAGTATCAGACATATGGCTAAAAATCACCTTTTAGGTTTTCCGTGTTAGGGTGAAAAGCATGCATGCCACCCCCCAGCAAGAGTTTGAGGCTGTGTCTGCAAGCATGGCTGATGCCGTGACTCAGACAGAGCAAGCGCAGCGAGGTGAATGGTGGCCTCACAAGCAGCTTTTCTCTCCATGCCTGCAGGGGTGAACGCTCCTTACGCACACATGAGTTGTGATCAAACCAGAGTGCGGATGTTTAATTTGTGAAAATGTATTATGGTAACAGACACGCACCCATTTGTCCCATCATCTTGCCACTTTCTGAAGCAGTTCTGGAGCACCTCCTCCATGGGTCTCTTTAGTTGTGCTGTTCAGAGTTCTGAATCAATTCAAAGTGCCTAGATTTTAGGGTCATTTTGACTTTGAGGCAGAGCCAGAAGTCACACAGTGTAAAACTCAGTGAATCAAATGCATGAGGGCACACCTGTAATTTTTTTATTTGGTAGAAACTGCCATTAACATTTTTCAATGATTCAAGACACTGAGGTAGCCATAAAAGGACTCTCACTGTAGAAGACTTCCAGAACTACTTCAGAAAGTTCCAAGAATGATGGAATAAATGTATTTGCAACAAAGGCAAGTATTTTGAGGACTGGAGATAATCTGCCTTTTCCTGGAAGAAATTTTTAAAAATTTAAATATTCATTACGGTTTTTGATCCTACACTAAGGTAGAGAGTTAGGTGGACACAAATAAATAGGTGAGCGATGCCCTGGTGTGAGATTTGACAGCAAATGTGATGAGCTGAGGTCTGTAAGGGTCTGGGGAACCTCCCAGTGTGGTTGACTATGTTGCTAGTAGGATTATGGGCTGCGTATAACTCCATTCCCTGAAATATTTTCATCATCCGAAAGAAGGAAATTACTGTTAGCATTTCTGTTTTCTAAAATTGAAAAATTCTGAGCTACAAATTTCGAAGGACTTCACGTACACTCTTTGTGTCCCATTCAGGATCGTGTGCCAAAGAGACAGAAATGTCATATTTAGAGGTCACTGGGTCGTCCAGTCCAGGAACTCCCCCAGGGCAGTGGTCTATGGCTATGTTACAGAAGACGGCAAAAATACAAGCCACCACGCAGCTGTCCAATTATGCGCTGCTCTATCAACAGGGGGAAATTCCTTCCTCACTTCTGCAGGCGAAGTTATGCCCCGGAGCCCGGGACGGACATGCCTTGTAATTTTTTAACCTAGTTAGTGTAACTGCCAATATTATCCCTATTCATATAAATGTCTAATCCTTTCTTGAATCTTGCTAGACTATTTGCCTCAATAACATCCTGCGGCTATGAATTCCACAGGTAGATTATAAGCTCCTTTAAAATGTATTTCCTTTTATACATTTTACATTCACTGCCTACATTTAATGCCACAAGATGGTCTTGGCTCTTGCATTCAGTGGCGACAGGATAAAGGGATTTCAAATCAAGCTCTAATTCTCCCGAGCACTTTCTTCACTGTTATCAATTGCTTTGTCCTATATATATTTTCTATTTTCACTCTTATAGTTCTGATTTAATGATATGATTTTAATAAGTGGCTTCACACTATTTTGAATACCTAGTAGACACTGGTATTCAAAGATCTTGCTGTCCAGGGTCATTTACTGGGAAAATGTTTATTAAGTGCTCATTTGTGTAGAAGCTACTTTTCCTTTGGAGGGACAGCCTTGAATAAGGTTGAATCTTTCTGGAAGTACCTAATTTTCTTGAAAGGGAGGCAAGCTGTAAAATAGTGAAAAATATGTGAACTGTGTGGTTTCTGATCATTTTGAGTACAATCAACCCCTTTTACCTGTATGTTCCACATCTTGAGATTCAAACAGACTTTGCTACTTGCTTGGATTATCCTCTAGACAAGGCAGTACAATAACTAGTTTTGTATAATTTACATTGTAGTGGGTATTGTAAGTGATCTGGAGAGGGTTTTAAATATTAAGAAGGATAGGCATAGGTTATAAAATGATAGATATGCATAATCTATCATCTTATATAAGGACCTTGAGAGAGATTGATTCATCTTAGAATCAACTCCCTATGGATGCTGAGGGTCAACTACATCATGGGAAAATTAAATTAGGCTGGAAGAAGATGCTAGGGGCTACTTTAGATCCCATGGTCAGGACCTGACTGTCTGTGAAGGGGCTAGCTAAGATTGGCCACTGGGGTGAAAGTTCTCTGAAAATGAGCTCCAGTCCAGCTTTCAGAACAATGCCTAGCAGTGATTCAGGCTCAGTTTTTCTTTATTGAATGCATGAATGAATCAGGGCTGAGAAGAGAAATCTTAGAAACAGATCTAACCTGGTAAGTGATTCAGCAGATCCGGGAGTAATATCCTTTGGTAACTCTACAGCCTGTTGTAACTCTAACGATTGTTGGAGTAGAAAAAAGCAGGAAATTGAGTTAGTGAGATTCTGATTTTAAGAGCTGAACATGTTTCCAACTAACCAGCTCTGTGACCTTGGCCAAGTCACCTAATTGCCTTCGTATAATATAGTCTCCCTTATAGAAATGAGTGCATAGCTTCCTTTTCTGGTGGGAGGTAATATTGTGTGGAAGTTCTTTCTAAATTGCTGAATGGTGTGGAGATGTTGGTTATTCTTGCAGAAATCAATTCTTCTCAGCACCTGTACCTCCAGTCTCTCATTCTCTCCTTGCTTCATTGTTTTCTCAGTTCACTATTTTGTCTTTGCCCTCTACCAAAAGCCCACTAGTGGTCTCTATGGTACTTAGCTTTCTGCCCCAGAGGTGGTTTAAGTGACATGAATTTATCCCCCCAAATTCTTGTCTATTTCTTAAGAACTCTAAAAATGTAACTGTGTAGACTCCTGCTTGCTGACATAGTCAACTGGATGTGGATTTCAGATAGTGATTGTTTGCTTTTATTTTGTGTACTTCTTAATCTTTTGGGGTCAGGTTAACCAAACTTCTCACTATAAAAAGATGAAGTCCTTGCCTGGAGTTTGGAGGCACCCCCTCCCCCATCAACCATGACTCTGGTCCAAGTGACCCCATCACCGGTATTCAACTTCCCCATGTGTTCCGGCATGGCGGTCACACCATTCCTCACGGTGCCTCTTGTTATTCTTTTTAATTGCCCCGTCGTGTGCTTTTTTTTTTTTTCCATTTAGGTAATTTGGAGTAGAGGCATGCACCGCTCTGCATAATAATGTATTATGAAGGCATTTCGAGGAATAAATTATTAGGATTGTTTACATTCATGGTTCAAATTTACTGGCAAATTGCTCGGGTCTTGGTTTTATGATGTAGCTGCTAGCCAGGCTCCTTCTGGGTAAAACCCTGAAACAGGAGAAGTTGCCCTTTGCTATCCCTCACCAACACTTCCTCTGCACCGTTCCTGCCTTTTCAACACCTCCCTCCTTACCCACCGCCAAATAACTCCTGAGTCTCTCAGGCCTTTTGCACCTTCATGTGAAGACATAGTACTGTGGGTCCTCCCAGGCCCACCCCCATCAAAGGTGAGGTAAGCAAATGAATACATCTTCAATGGTATAATTTTAGATGTTGTGGCAACTGGGAAGGGCAGCTATTTTTGGCTGCAGAGCTTTCTCCTTGACCTGATATGATACTGCTTTGCCTGCTGCTAGCATGGCCCGCCAGTCCTGCACGCCACACTCCTTTTAGCTACATGCTTGCCATTCCTGGGGGTGGCTTCTTGTTTCTCTGCCGTGCAGTTCTGTGGTCATCTAGTATCTGGGAAGGGCGTGGATCTGTGGCTTGTCATAGCTGACACACCGAGGTGGTGGACTGGGACACTTCTAAGCGTAGCACAGATGGACTGCACTCCCTTGCACATAAGGGGTGGAGGAAACTTGCTGATCTAGTTTTTACAAAGCCCTGAGCCTTCAGCTTTATCAGCTGCTCAACCACCATTGTGTGAGTCACTCCTATCTGAGTCAGCTGAGAAACCAGCTACATGGCCTCACTGGAATCAGAGGCCCACTGGGCCCTTCTGACCACCCTGCTTGCTGTCTTCCCACACAGGTTCCAGATGGGGCTGCCGTCTGAGGACCCCCTGGACTGCTGGGGAAGGGAGTCAACAGTTCCTGCAGCAGATGGGCAGAACAGCCATGAGAAGGTTCGAAGGAGGCCAAGAATAACAGCACTTTCCAGATGAGGGGCATGTTAGAGCCAAGATCATCACTGGGGTAGGGTATCTTGTTCTTAGTTTTACAGCCTAAGAAGTACAGGGAAGATTCAGTGAGTATTCAGGAAGGAGGGATAAAGTCAAGGAAGCACAGAGAAATGGGATCAGTGTCAGTGGCCAAAAAGGAATTGAGTTTCTTTACATCAAAAGCAAGAAATTGAGGTCTTTCCTAGGCATGGAGAGGGCTGAGGCTCTCTGATGGTAGCTCCTTTCCAAATACCCTGTCCATGAAAAAGGAAAGAATGAAAAAGAGAGAAGGAAGAGGGAGGCAAGGATGAGGAGGGGCAGAAGGAAAGGGAGAGAGAGAGAGAGGAGAGTCTGATTAAGAAAAATAATGAAGGGTAACATAAAAGGCAGAAAAAAAAATCCAGTACCAATGCTGCTTTGCCTTATCTATATATAAAACACATTTAAAAAATATTTACTGAAAACAAATGGTATCTGCTCAAGTTATCTTTCTGAGTGACAAAATGGTTCTGAGTGTCAACTGGGGCCAGCAGGGTGGCTTGCAGGCAGGCAGGCAGGCTTTCATGAGGATGAGGGTGGTCCCTGTTAAGGATCTTTCCTCACAGGTCTGATGGCTCATACTGGCCACCAGTGTCCCCTCAGCTGGTGCTGTCACCCGCACAGAGGCATGTCATGAGAGCTTCCTCCTAGCATCTCAGCTCGAGCTGTCTACAGGGCTGATCAGGACTCCAAAGATGTGGGTCCCAAGAGAATGAGATAGAAACAGAGTCCCTTTTTATCTACCTATGTTACACACTCTGTCAACCAATCATTAATCAGGTTCTAGGGAAGGGCACAGAGATGTCTTCTCTGGATTGAAGAGAGAGGTTTCCATGTAGTTAGAGCTTAAAACTTCAATAAGCACTCAGTCGAGAATAATGAAATACAGACTTTACAAAGGAGTGAGGTGGTGGAAGAGTTTTCCCCAACAGGATGAGATGAACACATGAGTGCTTCTTGGTCTTATGCAGAGGGGAAACTATTCTCTAACCCTAGAGTGAGGCTTCTTGCTAACTTTGTTTAAGCTCATGTATTTGTTCTCCATCACTTTTTTTTTTTTTTTGCAGAGTTGGAGATTAAACCCAGGGTCTTGTGTATGCGAAGCAGTAAGTACTCTACCAACCTGTGTTCTCCTCCACTTGATCACTGTCTACCTGTCCTCCTCCCTGGCTTCCCCCTGTGGTTCTTTCCTTCAACTCCATTGTTCTGTGTGTTCCTAAAACTCTTTCCTACCAGGTACCATCCTGTGGTCATGACTTTATCATGTTTTTGCTTGAAAAAAGCCCGAACTCCCCTCCTCTCCCCTCTTCCCCTTTCTTTCCCCTCCCTTCC